>JAXQQM020082189.1:0-184363 GCA_034641835.2 Pinus albicaulis | reverse complement strand
AAAATGTAGTGTTCAGTGGCACAAAAACCTTACGCACAATCCTTACTTCACCACTCAGAGTAGATCACTGCCAAGAATATTAATAAACTACTAAAAAAATACATAGTCTAGTCATTAGGCCCATGACTCTTGTCTTTCTCAAAACCAATAGTTCCCGGAAGGAGCTTTCATCGTAAACCAAATTTCATGCACCATATTCATAACACTATTTGACAACGTTTCTCTTTTCTTCATTCCAGCTCTATCCTTGCAGACTTCATCATGTTCTCCAATATTTTCCTTAACATGCATAAAGGCCATAATCCCTCACGTAGGTCACTCTGCTTGACAGAGTATTTCTGTTCTTTCCCGCTTTGACCCACAGCTAGAACATTTTCTTTTGGTTTTTCTATAGTTTCTATCCCTGCAATGTGCTTTTAAACATCATTGTTTGTTGTTGTTTTGGTTATCTGTATCTTGTAAGCTGAATAAGTAGTGGTACATTAAAAGGCAGATGGATAGTGGGAGATGAGGAGGCTACAGTCAGGAGGACACATCACAGGCTTTATCTTTTGAGTATATGTTTCCGTTTCCAACAAAATTCAACCAAACACGAATGAGGGTTGCTGCCATTGCAGTTTGCAGGATAGAGCCAAGAAGAATAAGAACAAAGTATAAAATCATTGCTGCCAATGCTAGGGTGCAAGATGACTTGGATCTCTGAAACTCTCATTTAATAAATAAATTATTAGATTTCCTTCTGAAATCCGATGCAAAATTGTTCTTTTGGAGTGCATCCCATAAAAATGAGACCTCATCTCAGTTGTCAAGGATGGTTTTCAGGTGGAGGAAAATACATCAGATGATGGTATGGTTGTTACAGTTCTTTGGGTTAGATTTGAAAGTAGTAGTCAAAGGACTAATTACAAAGTAATTATAAAATATTGCAATAGGACCAAGGATCATGTTGCTAGATTCCGACCGAAAAACAAAGAAGTTGCCTGGTTACACTATGCTGATTTGGAGCTTCCAGTTGTCCAGTGGATGAAATAGTTTTGTACCCTTTCCATTTCATTCATTTGTTCACTTCTCAAGATAGTTTTGTACCCTTGCCATTTCATTCATTTATTCACTTCTAATGTTGAGGAATAATGTTTGCTATTATAGGGGTAGCTTTTCTTAGGTAAGATGGTTGTTAAGGGATATATGTTCATCCTCTTATAGCCGATATGATTTTAGATCTGTTGTGTATTGATTGTCATGGTATATTTTCAATGGAAGGATCCTCTGTCAACTTCATGCTCATATTTGATGCCATATCCTCATATACGTATTTTCTGCAAGTCTTGATGTAATTTATGAACATTTACATGTGACTGTTGCCTGTATTTCAGAACTGTCAAGGGCTATTAATCATTATTGTTAGTGAGTTTGCTAACTTCTCTTTTGCTTCTTGGTTAAGATTTAAATCTTCTTATAATTCATGACTCCATGGCTCTTGGATAAGGAGAAAATACATTGAAACTTACCCCTCAATACATTGAAAATCCAAAAAAAATCATGTAGCAGACGGGCAACAAAATCAGAGTCAAACATGACACTTGCAGTTTAGCTCGAATCTGTCAAATTCCATCCTATAGAACTCCAACTGTGTTCAGCCAAATTCCTGTTTAGAATTTATGTTGATTTGTGTGCATATGCTTAGACCAACTTGAATCCTAGTAACAGTTGCTACCTCCAACTTGGGATGTTGTATCCTTCCACTATCTCAAATTCCGGAAGTTTCCATAACCCTCACCTTCTCATTATTTAATTTTCCATGTAAATTAATATATGATTAATCTTAATAAAATTATAGTTGGATTGTGCAGGTATTCAATCTCAATTCATTGTGCAAGCTAAAAGGGGAAGAGTACAAACTTCATTTCTATGTTCAATTAGGATTCCGTGTCTAAATTTACTTTAGAAACTTGTGATTCTGATATGCAATGAAATCAGAGTCAAATTAGACACTTTTGCATTTTTGCTCGAATATGTGGAAATATATTCCCATAACTCTCTAAGCATGTTGATCGGAATTCCTGGTTGGATTTATATGTAGATTTGTATGCATATGCTTTATACCAACTTGAATCCTATTAACAGTCGCTGTCTTTAACTTGGGTGTTATATTCTTCCACTACCTCAAATTCTGGAAGCTTTCACAATCCTCTTCTCCTTTTCATTCATTTACTTGGGCATGTGAATTGATATCTGGCTAATCTAAATGAAACTATAGTTTGATTGTGAAGGTTTTCAATCATAATTCAATGTGGAAGTCAAAAGGTCTACTAACATCATTTCTATGTTCATTTCAGATTACTTGTTCTAAAATTACTTTCCAAACCTGCGATTCTGATTTGCAATGAAATCAGAGGCAAACAAGTTACTGTTGCTTTTTGGCTCAAATCTGTCAATTTCCATCCATCCCCTAGAACTGTCCAAGTTTGTTAAAGCCAAATTCCTAGTATTTTATGTTGATATGTGTGCATCCTAGCAACAATTGCTGCCACCAACTTCGGGTGGTATACTCTTCCACTACCTTAAATTCAGGGAGCTTTAACAACTTCCAACATTTCATTCATTTACTTGGGTACTTGAATTAATGCCTAGTTAATGTCTAGCTTATCAACTTAGGAATTAGGGCTAAAAATGTAGTGTTCAGTGGCACAAAAACCTTACGCACAATCCTTACTTCACCACTCAGAGTAGATCACTGCCAAGAATATTAATAAACTACTAAAAAAATACATAGTCTAGTCATTAGGCCCATGACTCTTGTCTTTCTCAAAACCAATAGTTCCCGGAAGGAGCTTTCATCGTAAACCAAATTTCATGCACCATATTCATAACACTATTTGACAACGTTTCTCTTTTCTTCATTCCAGCTCTATCCTTGCAGACTTCATCATGTTCTCCAATATTTTCCTTAACATGCATAAAGGCCATAATCCCTCACGTAGGTCACTCTGCTTGACAGAGTATTTCTGTTCTTTCCCGCTTTGACCCACAGCTAGAACATTTTCTTTTGGTTTTTCTATAGTTTCTATCCCTGCAATGTGCTTTTAAACATCATTGTTTGTTGTTGTTTTGGTTATCTGTATCTTGTAAGCTGAATAATTAGTGGTACATTAAAAGGCATATGGATAGTGGGAGATGAGGAGGCTACAGTCAGGAGGACACATCACAAGCTTTAGCTTCTGAGTATATGTTTCCGTTGCCAACAGAATTCCACCAAACACGAATGAGGGTTGCTGCCATTACAATTTGCAGGACAGAGCCAAGAAGAATAAGAACAAAGTATAAAATCCTTGCTGCCAATGCTAGGGTGCAAGATGACTTGGATCTCTGAAACTCTCATTTAATAAATAAATTATTAGATTTCCTTCCGAAATCCGATGCAAAATTGTTCTTTTGTTGTTATTTTTTTACCACTGTTACTTATGGTTGTGGCCTAATATAGTTCTGTTGTCCCCTCCATCTCCAGGACTCTCCCATCTCTTTCAAATGGATTTTTAGGAAAACCCTTAACCCATTGATACATGTTCACTCTAATCCACGTTCCTTTTCCATGTGTAATCATAAATGTAAATACTATTAATAAGAGGAGAGATATCAAATTCTTCTGGTGTATCCAAAAGATGAGCATTATTTCCTGTTATCAAAATTCAACAGTGACCAAACAAATTCATTTTAAATTAGTTATATTGGCCTTTGGGGAAACCAAATTTTATGCACCATATTCATAACACTATTTGACAACGTTTCTCTTTTCTTCATTCCGTCTCTATCCTTGCAGACTTCATCATGTTGTCCAATATTTTCCTTAACATGCATAAAGGCCATAATCCCTCACGTAGGTCACTCCTCACAAAGTATTTCTATTCTTTCCCCCTTTGACCCACAACTAGAAGATTATTTGACCCACAACTACATCAATTCCATTCTCTCTTGTAGAAGATTTTATTTTGGTTTTTCTATAGTTTCTATCCCTCCAACATTCTTTTAAACATCATCAATTTTTGTTGTTTTGGCTATCTGTATCCTAATTCCTTTATATCTATTTTTGACAATCAATATCTTAATTTCTCTGTTTAACATCAAATTAATTACAATTGATTTCTTTCTAGCTTCTTCCTTACGGCGTTTCCTTTGCAACATTAGGTGCAATTGCTAGTTATGTCTATGTGCATTCATTTATGAGACTTTTCCTCATTACACTGTTGAAAATTCATACCAAAAACATCCCTTTTACCTTTACATATGTCTCCTTTATCTTAACCCACATGATGAGCAAAAAATATACCCTTAAATCCCTTCTCAACTACTCGTATTTCTGGCCATGTGAATTTTTGCATTATGTTGTCGTGACCAATTCAACAGATACACCCAACGGCATCAAAGGTTCAAAAATAATGTAGTGTGATGGAGAGGCAAAGGGAAGGGGCACCTTAGTGGCCACACACTGCAACTGAAACAAATCCAATTGGCATTCATAGCTAGATTCCTTATATTTCAATGCATCTTTGATGCTTAACACAAATGTTAATTTTGATGAGTTAGTGGTTAGATGCGTAGCATTAGTTTGTATTGATACTCAAATATATATATATATATATATATATATATATATATATATATATATATATATATATATATATTATGCATTCATTTTCTCTCTTACCCATCAATGCTACATACATCTTGTTCAAATAGAATAAACTAGCAATTGCACCACATATCAAAGGAAACACCATAACGCAATAGCATATGAAAGAGTACCCTAGAATAAATAAGGAAATGTCATAGGAAAGAGTAGCCTAGAAGAAATAAGATGTTGCAGAGAAGGAGAAACCGTGAAGGAATGAAAGGAAAATTTTGCTTCCATGGAAGCAGGTGGTAGAGGTTTCAAATATATTGATGATAAGAGTTATCAACCAGCAATTTTTTTTATAGATTTTGAAATAGTAAATTGGGGATGAAAACATATATGTAAACCAACATTATCTATTCACATATATAAAAAAATTGTTATAGATATTGAAATAGAAAATTGGGGGTGAAAATCCTTTGGTGATTAATAATCTTAAATAAGCATGAAATGAGCATGTAACTAAAATAAGATATTTTAAATACATTAAAGTACCATCTATATAACATATATGTAAATAAAGGGAAATTTTGTTAACAAAAATAGAGTTTAGTCCAAGTTCATCTACATATCCCAGAGCCAATTGCATGCTTATTAGAAATTGTATATGAAGAACAATAGTCTTGTTTTTCAAGAAAGTGAATGTCATTTTAGTATGGAGAAATTTTTGGAAGGAGATATTGTTTTTTATGTTATGGTTTATTTTCTGGTTTATTTTCTTAACTCCAAACTTGCTTAAGCCTTTCTCTATGTACATAAGAAAAAAAAATACAAAGAAAATTCACAAATTTTAGTTATTGTATTATATTTTATAATTACAAGTCCAGTTTCTTATTAAAATATTTTACACATCTTAGGTTATTCTAAATTGATCAAGAGTATGAATTTTTACGGTGGTGTTCTATGTGCACTAAAATTCCCATGAGGTCCATCACTATGTATGGGGTTCATTGCAACATTGGATATATTCTGTCAGTTGTTGTGATTTTTTTCTTATGGCTACAACTTAGTTTTGGTTTTCACCTAGTTATCATGATTCAAAATTTTTTTATCATCTTACATCCTTATAGCATTAGATATATTATGTGAGCTCATGTAATGTTTTATTTGTCACAATGATTTAAAAATCAGTTATTATACCACAATGTTGACTTTCTTGTTATCTGTTTTGTTTATGAACCTTTTAAAAATAACTGCGAAACATTTGATTTTACAGTGTGATCTCCCTAGCATGGGTGGGGGTTTCAAAAATTAGAGAGTAAATTGACTGGTTATTTTTAGAAATTTATTTATAAGATGGTAAATTTGGATGGTTTGTAGACAATATGGATGTCGTAACAGATATATTTTTTGAATTTTTTAGTGTCTCTGGCCTCCATGCATCTAACAGGATCATTTTCAACTGAGATATTTAATACATCATTGTGTGAAAGATAACTTGTGACATCCCTATCCATTTTCTTTGATTGTGGATGAAGTTATAAACTAATAACTTGTGAAATCCCTATCCATTTTCTTTGATTATGGATCAAGTTATAGACTAGAATATATTTATATACTGGACGGAGGGAAAGATTATGATAAAATTTGTACAAAAAACCCCTTAGGGTTGTCTCAACGTACTCTATTGTTAATCACATAGTGTCAATTTGTAAGGCTATAATATACAGTAAGGACTGAGTGGGTTTTTTCTTTTGAAATTTTTTATTGGAATTGAAAAATAAAAAAAATTATAAAAGATAAAATTATGTAGTGGAAAACATTGTTTAAAATTTCAGAATAAGAAGTTGAGTAGGTTTGACATCATATAATATGAAAATTGTTTATGATTATAAAGTAAAAAACATGTAATATTTTTTTAGCTATATATAAATAAATATAACAGAAGAAATTTGATATTCATCAACAAAAAAATAAATTGAAAGAGAATGTATGTAGTTAAAAACTATTATGTAGTTACAAACTATTACAATTAACTAAAGGTAAATTTAATGTTATTGAAGAAATGAGAATTATGAACATTCATCAAAATTACTTACATTTTATTAAGTAAAATTTTAAAAGAATAATGGTTATAAACATTTAAATATATTATTATTAAATAATTAGTTTAGATCTATATTATTTATGAGAGGGATCAATGAGGTTTTCATATCAAGGTATTTGATCCCCCCTGGATCTTGGTATATTGAGAGTTAGGCCATCTTAATTCCCCCCTTTATATAAACCACATTCCACATGAATACCATGGGTCAATACCATTGGTTCTTTTTATAGTTTAGTATTATTTTATTTTATTATTTTTATTTTTTATTGTATCTTGACCAAGTTAAAATTTTCATTGCATTATATCACTATTTTTATTTAATTTACTTTTATTTTTATTGTGTAATTTGACAAATTCACCAAAACCTAAATTTAATCAAACTTCGTAAAAATAAGAAAAACTAACATTATAAAAAACATATGTAAAACTATTTACTTATGGATCTAATGGCCTAAAACATTTGAATCGTCTAACATCTGATCCAATGGAAGTCCACATGAATACCATAGGTGAATGCCATGGGTTTTTTTATACTTTAGTATTATGTTATTTTATTATTTTTATTTTTTATTTTATCATGACCTAGTGAAAATGTTCATCACATTATATCAACCTTTTTATATAATTTAATTTTATTTTTATTTTTGTGTAATGAGTCACCAAAACCTAAATTCAAGCGAACTTATTAAAAAAAAAAAAAACTAACATTATAAAAAACATATATAAAACTATTTACTTGTGGATCTAATGGCCTAAAACATTTAAATCGTCTAACATTTGATCCAATGGCTCGGAAATGGACACAGTGACAACTAGGGGAGTTGTTTTCAAAGAGGAACACTTACAATGTAATTAACTGTCACACTCATTTGTTACTATTACTAACAAATTATTTTCCAAAAATGATGACCGGTTTCCAGCATTTTCCACATTAATAACTGAAATATCCACTTATGTGCACAAATTAGTAACAAAAGTATATATTAGTTTAAAATATAATTAAATAAATGTGCATTACATGGCATGCTATATAAAATTTTGTGCTCGATACATACACAAAGTTGTGAGATGTTTGTTGAAAACTACATCACTATTGAGAGCCAGGGGGTGAATCAGCAATGATGGAACTTATCAATTAATAAATATTTAACCATGCATGAACTGAAATAGAAAAATATAGATCAAAGCACCAAAAATAAGCATGTGACCATAAAATAAATCAACACAATGGAAAAAAGTATGTCTCGTGGAAAACCCTTTGCCGAATAAAAACCCACACTGTTGTTGTCGCCATGCTCAATATTTTATGATATGTGGAAAAAATTATACATGGATAATATTACACCCATATTTCATAAGACTGGACTTCTTTCGCATTATAATGGAACCTATTAAATAGGAAATTGCTTCTCTCATGGATCTACGGACTACCATCCATTGAAGGCCACGATGATCAATAATCCTCGCCCAACTTCCATTGCACTATCCAAATCCTAATGGATGAAGAAATCCCTTCTACTAAATCCTCCAAGTAAATGTCTACTATGAAGCCTCCATGCCTTCACTTCCTCCATGTGAGCCTCATTTAATATATTTTCCTACTAGAGTCATAAAATTTCTCAACATGAGCACTGCAACGAAATAACATCAAAGCAAAATCAAATAAAAAAATTTTACCACAGACAAATAAAAAATTGCACAGAAAATATCCACACACGTTTCAAAATAATCTCCTCATAACATTACTCTTATCCACACTTCAAACCCTCACTCGCTGAATAAATATAATGGTTGAAATAAAATTTACGTCACTGTTGCTACAACTGCAAACTACTTCAGAAATTCTACAACACAATCCTCACACAACTTGCATACCCTTCTCCAAGCTCACACTTACTCCACACATCAAAACAATCAACCATACTACCAATGATATTTCTCCAATATATGGATGAACATAAGTGCTTAACTCAATAATTACACAGAACTACTGGGCTTCACAAATCTATTCATATGCTTGATTTGATTTGAATTCATCTCATTAATTCTATAAAACCACTAACTCCACTTTCCTTTTTATATCTTCAACTTTAATTCACTTCTGGAGGTCCCACAAACTTTTCTGATCATAAATGGAAAATTTTCGAATAAGAATGTCACCAAAACACAAAAATTAGCTGACTAGTGCAAGAAAGACAGAGAAAAACTCTTGCAAATGGTCAGTGACACAGATGACACTATCTCCATGCTACTATAACATCACAATCACCCTCATAGGCCTACCTTCAAAATAATGGAACTTTTCAGTGGCTCCCATGGGCTTGGCTCTATTAGTTCCCTATATTACTAGTTTAATCCCTTATTATTATTACTATATCCCCCTTATTGTTATTGTTGTACCACTGTAACCACAATATTGTTATTATTTTTCCCTTAAATTTTTATTGTTAGGGTGGCTAGGATTATATTGTGGGCCCATGGACTCCTATATATAGAAGGAGGTTTTGGTCATTTGTTTCAACAAATAATTGTTCATTTATGTAAAGTATTGGAGGTGGCCCCCTTGAATTCGTTGATTTGTAATGCATTGATCTCTCTTTTCTTCTATTTTTGGAGCTGTTTTCATAACATTTGGTATGGGAGATTTGGATTCTAGGGTTTCATTGCTCCAAATAGATCATTGTGGCATTTTAGCAATAAATTTTTTTCTTATGAAGGGCCACAAGCTAAAATTTGTACAGTGGGAATAGGAAATCCTGAGGAACCTACTATAAAAATTTTAGATCTTGGTTCACAACATTTGCAGAGATATGATTTGGGGAAGTTAGGGTTTTTTCAGGCTCCCGAATTTCAACTAAAACAACTCATCGTAGAATTTTTTCTATAAAGTTTCGTATACGAAGTTTCAGAAGTTGAAATTTTGACAGTGCGAAGCCGAAATATTGAGGAACCTCATGTAAAAATTTCAGATCTTGGTTCACAATATTTTGGTGATATGATCTGTGGAAATTAGGATTGTTTTAGGCTCCCGAATTTCATCTCAAAGAGGTGACCATGAGAAAAAATTCATAAATCTCTCTCTTAAATTTGGATTGAGATTCTATAAAAATTGGTTGCAAGTACACGGACTTTAGTTTTATATATATCAATTTTAGAGCTGAAGGAAGAAACAATGACACATGGCAAGTCATACAAGTTCGCTCTACTGAACCAGTCCATAATTAGGTCATCGTGGGAGATTGGGCATAGCTTTTCCTTGAAGAATCGAAATTAGGTCAGACCTGTGTCATTCGAAAGAAGACTCAGAGGGCTACTTTAGGGCTGAATTTTAGATATTGAAGATCTGAAATCACAGAGATAATTCAGTTTCAATATCGAGATCCTCAAAAGAAAGAAAAATGTGTGTATTTTTTTCAAATTACATAAGTCTCGTTTGAAAAAAAGAATTAGTTTGAATTTATTCCAAGGGCATATTGAATAATATATATCAATATTGGGTTCTAAAATGCATCCTAAAAAGAATTCAACACCCATTAAGCCTTTAGAAGGATCTACTATGACTCACGAAGACAAAGAAACACAACATGAGATATCAAAATCAGAAGAGAAAGTGAACCAAATTTTTCTATCGCAAATAGCAACAAAAAATGAAATGGAAGTTTTTAAGAAAGGCGTGGAAACTAATATGGATGGTTTGAAGAAAGGCATGGAAGCTAAGATGAATGATTTGGAAGCTATGATAGATGGCATGGAAGTGGGAATGGAAGCTAAAATGGATGGCATGGAAGCTAAGATGGATAACATGGAAGCCAAGATCTATGAAAAAATGAAAAGCAAAATGGAAAACATGAAGAATGATTTCCCAAAGTTGATACAATAAATGTTTCCTAATGGCGAAAAGATAGTAGAGGAGACTGATAATGAGAACAAAATAAATGTTAATCATGGTTTTATAAACTCTAATGTTGGATGGAAGAACCATCATATTCCAAAGATGGATATGAGGAAGTTTTATGGCAAGGATCCCGTAACATGGTTACTATAGATGGAGCAATATTTTGATCTCAATAATGTGAAAAAAACACAAAAGGTACGCATTGAAACTTTACATTTAGAAAAAAATACATTTGTATGGTATCGATGGCTTTTCTTCGTAAAAAAATTTTCAGTTGGCCAAATTTTACGGAGGAAATGATAGCACATTATGAGGATACAAAATTCAACACCTTCTTTAGCCAATTGATAAATCTCAGACAAAAGGGTTTAACGGTGGAGAAGATTGAGGACTTCTAAAAATTGAATATAAGGGTAACTGATATTCTAAAGGAACACATGATTGATGTCTTCATAGGGACTTTAAAGGATAACATCCAACATGAAGTTCACGTTTGGAAACCTGACTCATTAGAAAAGGCATTCAGATTGAAAAGAAAATTTGAATGTAAAATTATGGCAACAAGGAAGCCTACTGCTCACATATATAAAGATGGAAGTGCTTCTACTCCTAGAATTCCACAACCTACAGGGTTGACACCACAAAAATTGGAAGAAAAAAGAGAAAAAGTGCTTTGCTACAATTGTGATAGCAAATACACTAAAGGTCGTAAGTGTGTTGATAAGAAATTATTTTACATAGATTGTGAAGAGGAAGAATAAAATCAACAAGAATATTCAAAAGAAGAGGATATACACCAGGAACAAACCCTAGAAGAGGAAGAAATGAGTCTGACCATATTGTGTAATGCATTGGCAAGAATTACCACTCCCCAAACTCTCAAGATAGAAGGACATATCAAGAAGAAAAAGGTAATAATGTTTATTGATTCGGGTAGTACCCATATTTTTTTGCATTGTAAGGTAGGCAAGGAATTGAATTGTTTCCTATACCTAGCACCAGAATTTCAAGTGATGGTTGAAAATGGAGGAACTATAAATTGCTCTGAAAAAGTCCATAATATCAAGCTAACCATGGGGGAATTTGTATTGAATAGTACAATGCTTTCCATTCCTATGGGAGGTGATGATGTTGTACTAGGAGTACAATGGTTACAATATTTGGGGATGGTAGCTTTTATTTTCAAGAAATTTTCTTGTAATTTTTTTCAGAAGGAAAGGAATTCGAATTATGGGGTATCCCAGGGAAGCTAGGAAATATAATAAGTGCTAATGTTGTTAGTATGAATCCTTTGTCGAAGTGTACAAAAAAGGTCCACTTTAGCTACGCATAACTAATATCCCTAACAACAAAAGTGGCTGCCAATATCTTCAGATCTGCGGTTAGTTGAACATAAAAGAGCTGCAAAAACCAGATCTATGCATGGAAAGACATTAAGCAGAAAAAACAAGGGTTTGCTCCATATACCAATAGACAAGACAAGAACAATTTTTTAAAGAATTTTTATATTAATTGGGCACCTAGGAGGAAAAAAAGAAGGCGTATCCAATTCTCCTCAGTGGGATGGGTTCTTGGAAGTCCTCAGCACTTCAGATCTAAGGTTTCTCTCTCTTGTTGGTGTAGAAAACCCACACAAAGAATGGAACTCAAAGGGAGCTCACACAACAAATGGTAGAAAAGAGTGACCAAGTGTATAGATCCAGAGTGATCTAATAGGCAACAAAAGGTGAAGAATGGAAGGAAAAACCCTCCTATTTATAACAAAATATTGGGTCATTCTAGATCCTGGTGCATGGGTTAACCAGATCTAGATCCACTTTTTATGGAATATTTTATTATATTTGTTGGAGGGAAAAGGTATTTGACTTGGGTCAAATCCCTTAATTTGTCAAAAATAAATAAATACATGATTTATTTATCTTTTTAAGGAAGCGGTTAGAAGATAATCAAATAAATAATGATTTATTTAATTATTTAAGGAAGTGGTTGAAAGATAATTAAATAAATAGTGATTTATTTAATTATCTGTGGGTGATTTGGTCATATTTAACAAGGAATATCATCTAAATAAGGTTTAAATAATTATTCCTAGAAAATAATAAGATAAATAAAGGTTTATCTAATTAATTTCTTTGATTTTGGGTTAAATATGACTGGGAATAATAATTAAATTATGGTTTAATTAATTATTCCATGAGGAAAATCAAACAAATATAGGTTTGTTTAATATTTCCTTTTGGGGTTTCTTGTTTTAACATAGTGAAAGCAGTTTTACTTAGGGTAAAACTGGTCTTACATGGTTTACTTGGGTCCATCTAATGATAATAGGTTATATGACCAAAAAATGGTGTAACAAATGTCATGAAAAATCTTCTGAAGAAAGAACAACAAGGAATAATTGCACAAATATGCTCACTAGAAGTTCCAACATCAAAATCATCTATTTCTGCAGATCTCCAACAAGTCTTGGACAATCATTCCAAGGTGTTTGAAACTCCCAATGGACTCCCACCTATTCGTGATCATGATCATGCTATTCATTTGATTCCAGGAAGTGTTCCTCCAAACATCAGGCCTTATAGATATCCTTACTTCCAAAAGAGCGAAATTGAACGTATGATTGCAGAAATGTTAGAGGCGGGTATAATTCAACCCAGTCAAAGTTCTTTCTCTGCTCTTGTAGTATTGGTACACAAGAAGGATGGATCATGGCGAATGTGTCCAGATTATAGGGAGCTCAATAAGCTCACCATTAAAGACAAATTTCCCATTCCTGTGATTGATGAATTATTGGATGAATTACATGGAGCAATTTATTTACCAAGTTGGATCTTCGTTCAGGATATCATCAAATTAGAATGAAGACTGAAGATATTCCAAAAACAGCATTTCGAACTCATGAGGGTCATTATGAATTTTTGGTCATGCCTTTTGGCCTTACCAAGGCACCTTCTACATTTCAAGGGTTGATGAATTCCATTTTCAAACCCTTCCTTAGAAAATTTGTGCTAGTATTTTTTGATGATATACTAATCTACAGCAGGTCTTAGAAGGATCATGTTCAACATGTTGACAGGGTGCTCAAACTATTGCAGGAGAAACAATTATATGCAAAAACATCCAAATGTTTCTTTGGAGTACAAGAGGTGGAATATCTAGGTCATATTGTATCTCACGAGGGTGTTAAGGTAGAACCTAACAAAATTAAAGCCATTAAGGAATGGAAAGTCCCCACAACCATAAACTAGTTACAAGGTTTTATCAGGTTAACAGGGTATTATCGCAAGTTTTTTAAGTGTTATGGGAGAATAGCAGCACCTCTAACAACATTATTGAAGAAAGATGCATTTTCATGGACTCCTAAAGCAACTAAGGCCTTTGAACATCTTAAAGGGGTAGTGTGCCTAGAACCGGTATTAGCTACGCCAGACTTCACAAAAACCTTTATTATGGAATGTGATACCTTAGGAAATGGAATTAGTGTTGTTTTAATACAGGAAGGAAGACCCATTTCTTTTGAAAATTGTCCAATCAAAAGAAAGTATTTACAGAAAACTATTTATGAGAATGAAATGTTAGCAATACTACATGCACTAAAGAAATGGCGACCTTACCTAATAGGAAAACACTTCAAGGTAAAATCTGATCATGATAGTCTTAAACACTTTTTGGAACAAAGACTATCTTTAGAAGAGCAGCAAAAATGGGTCACAAAGATGTTGGGTTATGACTTTGAAATAATCTACAAAAAAGGGAAGTTAAATGTTGTTGCAGATGCAATCTCAAGAAAGAATGAAGAAGTGGAAGCGTTTCTTTGTGTCATTTCTAATATCCAACCAAATTGGATAACTGAAGCAAGGGATCAATGCAAGAAGGATGAAGAAGTGTGGACACTCATTCAAAATTTGTAGAAAGTTCCTAGTACATCTCATACATTTAGTTGGAAAAATGATTCCTTATGGTACAAAGATCACTTATATCTTTGTAAGAATTTAGAACTATAAAAAATATACTTTTGGAATTGCACACCTCTCCTTTAGGAGGAAACTCGAGATTTTTAAAAACTTACCACGGGGTGAACAAAATTTTTTTTTGGGATCATGGCCTTAAATCTGATATTCAAAATTTTTTGGCAGAATTTTTGGTTTGCCAACAAAATAAACTTGAGACAATTAAGACCCCAGGACTTCTACAACCTTAACCATTCCAATTCAATGCTGGGAGGAGATTTCAATGGATTCTATCATAGGTCACCTAAGTCCAAAGGAAAGATTCTCATCATGGTGGTAGTTGATAGACTTACCAAGTATGCACACTTTTGTGCATTATCTCATTCATTTAAAGCAAGTACATTTGCTACTACATTTATGGACACAATTCAAAAGCTAAATAGAAACTCAAAGGTTATTGTGAGAGACAGAGATCCCATTTTTACTGGAAATTTTTGGATGGAGATATTTTCTTGTTTAGGTAATCAA
Organism: Pinus albicaulis; assembly: GCA_034641835.2. Classification (NCBI taxonomy): domain Eukaryota; kingdom Viridiplantae; phylum Streptophyta; class Pinopsida; order Pinales; family Pinaceae; genus Pinus; species Pinus albicaulis. Next base: position 169,274 of record JAXQQM020082189.1, on the reverse strand, counting down.
TTAGCTCATAGCACATATTATCATCCTCAATCCGGTTGTCAAACTGAGATAGTGAATAAATGCTTGGAAGGATATCCTCATTTTTTTCTTTCTAATAAACAAACACAATGGGTCAAGTGGTTACCTCTTGCTGAAAGGTGGTATAAGACTTCCTTCCATAATGCAACAAAAATGACCCCATTTATGGCACTTTATGGATATCATCCACCGTCCATCACATCATATTTAAATTATAAGGTTTAAGAAGTGGAAGATCACATCGAGCATCAACAAGAAGTTCTCCAACTCTTAAAGGATAACCTAAATTTGGCACAAAATCGAATGAAACAACAGGCAGATCAACATCGCAGCGAAAGAAGTTTTGATGTAGGAGACTAGGTATTTTTATGGCTACAACCATACAAAAAAATTTCCCTCAAGAAAGCTAAGAAGGATAATAAATTATTGCCAAAGTATTATGGTCCTTACAACATTTTGCAAAATATTGGTACCATGGCATACAAATTGGAGCTTCTTGCTTCTTCGCGAGTGCATCCAATTTTCTATGTTTCATGCTTAAAGAGGGTTATAGGTGAAAATATTCTAGTTCAAAAAATATTGCCAAAACTTGATGAGGAAGGAAAAGTCATATTGGAACCTAAAGTAGTCATGGAAACAAGAACTCGACAGCTACGAAATCGATCAATTTCAAAGTATCTCATCAAGTGGAAGAACTTACCCATTGAAGATTCTACATAGGAGGATGATAATTTTATACAGAAGCACCCAAATCTCCTCAAGCGTTGAGGAAATTTTTTTTTGGAAGGATAGGGGCATGTTAGGTCCCTATATTACTAGTTTAGTCCCTTATTGTTATTAGTGTATCCCCCTCATTGTTATTATTGTACCCCTATAACCCCAATATTATTATTATTTTGCCCTTACATTGTTATTATTAGGTCGGCTAGGATTGTATTGTGGGCCCATGGAATCCTATATGTAGAAGGAGGTTTTGGTTACTTGTATCTTCCAAGAATTGTTCATTTATGTAATGTATTGGAGGTTGCCTTGATCTCTCTTTTCTTCTACTTTTGGAGCTAGTTTCATAATAGGCTCCATGTGATTGAGGTTAAAGCTAATAAAACCAACAGATCTTCAATAAAAAACCTATGCCAACTAATGGAACACCATATTCAGCATCTGATCACTCCTCCAAGCCTTTATGTCAAATCTGAAACTGAAGAAATAGGGTAAGAACAAGTCAATGAAATGCAAGACATATTTTACCAACCTTAATACAAAATTCAACACCTCCAACCTCTCAAGCAACAACCACAACATCCAATGCCTATAACAACATCTCCAACTCCTATAGCAACATCTCCAACTCCTATAGTTATATCTCCAAGATCCTGCAATAACAATATCTACAATCAACTCAACATGCCAACCTCAATCCAACATCACATGTAGAATCCATCTCCAAATCATTTCCTCTAGGTCTATGCATAAGTATGTTGACTTCAATCCAAACTAAAAAAACCATCAAGCCAATCATCCATCACCAAGCACGTGACAAGAAGTAACATGAACGTGTTGACATCAATGCCAACAAAATCCCCCTTTGGCATTGATGTCAACCTCAATACAACATGCGAGGTTGATATTTGTAATCCAAAATGTATCCCTCTTTCACATCAATGGAAAGGGCCATGTCAATACTGAAGAAAATGCTAATAATGTGTCAAATGAGAGAAAGAATCTCCCTGTCATACTCAACACCATGTTGATGCAAACCAAGACATGTCTCCTACAAGATAAGCATGTAGAAAAATGGAATTAAATGCCAACAAATCTCAAACGAATGCCATGAAAAATCTGAAAAATGAACATAATCCTCCTAAGCATGTAATGGAGATGCAATCATACACTTTTTCTACTACAATAATTTTCCTTGGAAAGTGCACAGTACTACTCCTCATGACCATGAATTCAACTGACTTTAGACAATATATACAATGGATTACAATACATAAAATGTTTCATGAAGAAATACATAGTTTTGACAAGTACATGGGAATGGCATATGACTCCTCTACACCTATCACCAACCATGATTCTATGGACCCAATTTTACACCATGCACCCAATAGAGTGGGGCTAGATCAAATAAATACAAAATGATACATGACCTAGAATTCTATTGACCCATATGTAGCTAATAACCATATGTAATAATCACAAGACATACTAGACACCATGGGTCTCTACATGAGAAATGTGCCCAAAATGTTAAAACAATGATAACATGTAGCTTTTACATCCACACATAGTGGCATTATCATCAATACATGCCCAAAACCTGAAATATCATGAGTACATGGCAACAATGAGCAATGAATATGCTCTATATGGTAGCAACAATACAATGCAATACATGGAATTTTCATCAAAACATAAGACCTCCATGAGCAATAACATATACTCTAAATGTGTAGCAGCAATGTAGGGTCATAAAATATACATCCACATCATGATCAACAACAATATTTTCATATATATGAAGCCATATGAATCAAAATTATTCAACCATATGTATATCCAAGACATCATAAGCAGCAAAAAATACTTATGCTCATCATAGGTGAGCAAGATATCATCAACGAGGCATAAGAAACAAATCAACGAGCAAACAAATATCACCAAAAAAAAACATGTATACCTTATATATGAACAAAAATACATAACATCATCTCTAAGCCATCAGAATACATATAAAAAATATGCATGAAAATATCATGAGCAACAATAATCATAATTTTCTCATTTCTCATCCATCCAACAGCACATGACATAATCATCAATTATATCATGCAAAACATATGATCTTGCTACTATGTGGAAACAAAATGAAAAACTTATTTGCTGCAACATACTCATGACAAATAAGAACAATAAAACTCCTCCAAAGTGAGCATGATGCCAACAAACTACAAGTCTATTTCGAAGCACAAACTATATGAAAAAACATCCAAATGTTTCTTTGGAGTACAAGAGGTGGAATATCTAGGTCATACTGTATCTCACGAGGGTGTTAAGGTAGACCCTAACAAAATTAAAGCCATTAAGGAATGGAAAGTCCCCACAACCATAAATCAGTTATGAGGATTTCTTGGGTTAACAAGGTATTATCGCAAGTTTGTTAAGGGTTATGGGAGAATAACAGCACCTCTAACAACATTATTGAAGAAAGATGCATTTTCATGGACTCTTGAAGCAAATAAGGCCTTTGAACATCCTAAAGGGGCAGTGTGCCTAGAACTGGTCTTAGCTACGCCAGACTTAACAAAAAAATTTATTGTGGAATGTGATACCTCGGGAAATGGAATTAGTGTTGTTTTAATATAGGAAGGAAGACCCATTGCTTTTGAAAGTTTCCAATCAAAGGAAAGTATTTACAAAAATCTATTTATGAGAATGAAATGTTAGCAGTACTACATGCACTAAATAAATGGTGACCTTACCTAATGGGAAGACACTTCAAGGTAAAAAATGATCATGATAGTCTTAAACACTTTCTGGAACAAATACTATCTTCAAAAGAGCAGCAAAAATGGGTCGCAAAGATGTTGGGTTATGACTTTGAAATAATCTACAAAAAAGGGAAGCTAAATTTTGTTGCAGATGCACTCTCAAGAAAGAATGAAGAGGTGGAAGCATTGATTTGTGCCATTTCTAATATCCAACCACATTGGATAACCGAAGCAAGGGATCAATGGAAGAAGGATGAAGAAGTGTGGACACTCATTCAAAATTTGTAGAAAGATCATAGTACATCTCATACATTTAGTTGGAAAAATGATTCCTTATGGTACAAATATCGCTTATATCTTTGTAAGAATTCCAAACTAAAAAAAAAGATACTTTTGGAATTGCACACTTCTCCTTTAGGAGGACACTCGGAATTTTTAAAAACTTACCATAGGGTGAAGAAAAATTGTTTTTGGGATCATGGCCTTAAATTTGATATTCAAAAGTTTTTGGCAGAATGTTTGGTTTGCTAGAAAAATAAACTTGAGTCAATTAAGACCCTGAGTCTTCTACAACCTTATCCATTCCAAGTCAATGCTGGGAGGAGATTTCAATGGATTTTATCATAGGTTACCTAAGTCCAAAGGAAAGGGTGTCATCATGGTGGTAGTTTATAGACTTACCAAGTATGCACACTTTTGTGCATTATCTCATCCATTTAAAGAAAGTAAAGTTGCTACTACATTTATGGACACAATTCAAAAGCTACATGGAATCCCAAATGTTAATGTGAGCAACGGAAACTTCCCATTTTGCGAAATTTTGAACGAATTTATTTTCTTGTTTGGGTACTCAATTAGCTCATAGCGTATCTTCATCCACCAATCTGATTTGTCAAGCGAGATAGTGAATAAATGTTTGGAAGGATATCTTCATTTTTTTCTTTTTAATAAACAAACACAATGGAATTGATGGTTACCTCTGTTGAATGGTGGTATAACACTTCCTTCCATACTTTAAACCAAAAATGACTCATTTATAGCACCTTATGGATATCATCCACCTTCGATCACATCACATTTAGGTTATAAGGTTGACGGTGGAATATCACATCGATCATCAAACGAAGTTCTCCGAATCTTAAAGCATAACCTGAATTTGGAACAAAATCGAATGAAACAATAGGCAGATCAACATTGCAGCGAGAGAAGCTTTGATGTAGGAGACTAGGTATTTTTACGGCTACAACCATATAAAAAAATTTCCCTTAAGAAAGCTAAGAAGGATAATAAATTATCGCCAAAGTACTATGGTCCTTACAATGTTTTGCAAAATATTGGTATTATGGCATACAAATTGGAGCTTCTTGCTTCTTCACGAGTGCATCCAGTTTTCTATGTTTCATGCTTAAAGAAGTATATAGGTGAAAATATTCTAGTTCAAAAAATATTTGCAGAACTTGATGAGGAAGGAAAATTCATATTGGAACCTGAAGCAGTCACGGAAACAAGAACTCGACAGCTACTAAATCGATCAATTTCAGAGTATCTCATCAAGTGGAAGAACTTACCCACTGAAGATTCTACATGGGAGGACGATAATTTTATACAGAAGCACCCAAATCTACTCAAGAATTTAGGAAAAAACTTTTTTGAACGATAGGGGCATGTTATGTCCCTATACTACTAGCTTAGTCCCTTATTGTTATTAGTGTAGCCCCCTCATTGTTATTATTGTACACCTGTAACCCCAATATTATTATTATTGTGCCCTTACATTGTTATTGTTAGGTCGGCTAGGATTGTATTGTGGGCCCATGGAATCCTATATATAGGAGGTTTTGGTTACTTTTATCATCCAATAATTGTTCATTTATGTAATGTATTGGAGGTTGCCTTGATCTCTATTTTCTTCTACTTTTGGAGCTAGTTTCATAATAGGCTCCATGCTATTGAGGTTAAAGCTAAAGAAAACCAACGGGTCTTCAATAAAAAACATGTGCCAACTAATGGAACACCATATTCAGCATCTGATCACTCCTCCAAGCCTTTATGTCAATTCTGAAACTGAATAAATAGGCTAAGAACAAGTCAATGAAATGCAAGACATATTTTACCAACCTTAGTACAAAATCCAACACTTCCAACATCTCAAGCAACAACCACAACATCAAATTCTTGTAACAACATTTCCAACTCTTATAGCAACATTTCCAACTCCTATAGCTATATCTCCAAGCTCTTGCAATAACAATATCTACAATCAACTCAACATGCCAACCTCAATCCAACATCACATGTAGAATCCATCTCCAAATCACCTCCTCTAGGTCTATGCATAAGTATGTTGACTTCAATCCAAACTAGCAAAACCATCAGGCCAATCATCCATCACCAAGCACCTGACAAGAAGTACCATGAACGTGTTGACATCAATGCCAACAAAATCCCCCTTTGGCATTGATGTCAATTTCAATACAACATGTGAGGTTGATCTCTGTAATCGAAAATGTATCCCTCTTTCACATCAATGGAAAGGGTCATGTCAATACTGAATAAAATGCTAATAATGTGTCAAATGAGAGAAAGAATACCCCTGTCATACTCAACACCATGATGATGCAAACCAATACATGTCTCCTGCAAGATAAGCATGTAAAACAATGGAATTAAATGCGAACAAATCTCAAATGAATGCCATGAAAAATCTGAAAATTGAACATAATCCTCCTAAGCATCTAATGGAGATGCAATCATAAACTTGGTCTACTGCAATAATTTTCCTTGGAAAGTGCACTGTACTACTCCTCATGACCATGAGTTCAACAGACTTTAGACAATATATACAATGGATTACAATACATACAATGTTTCATGAAGAAATAGATAGTTTTGACAAGTACATGGGACTGGCATATGACTCCTCTACACCTATCACCAACCATGATTCTATGGACCCAATTTTACACCATGCACCCAATAGAGTGGGACTAGATCAAATAAATACAAAATGATACATGACCTAGAATTATATTGACCCATATGTAGCTAATAAAAAGACATACTAGACACCATGGGTCTCTACATGAGAAATGTGCCCAAAATGTTAAAAAAATGATAACATGTGGCTTTTACATCCACACATGGTAGCGTTATCATCAATACATGCCCAAAACATGAAATATCATGAGTACATGGCAACAATGAGCAATTAATATGCTCTATATGGTAGCAACAATACAATGCAATACATGGAATTTTCATCAAAACATAAGACCTCCATGAGCAATAACATAATCTCTCAATGTGTAGTAGCAATGTAGGGTCATCAAATAGATATCCACATCATGATCAACAACAATATTTCCATATATATGAAGCTATATGAATCAAAATTATTCAAGCATATGTATATCCAAGACATCACAAGCAGCAAAATATACGTATGCTCATCATAGGTGAGCAAGATATCATCAACGAGGCATAAGAAACAAATCAACGAGCAACAAAATATCACCCAAAAAAAACATGTATACCCCATATATGAACAACAATACATAACATCATCTCTAAGCCATCAAAATACATATGAAAAATATGCATGAAAATATCATGAGCAACAACAATCATCATTTTCTCATTTATCATCCATCCAACAACACATGACATAAACATCAAGTATATCATGCAAGAAATATGATCTTGCTACTATGTGGAAACAAAATGAAAAACTTATTTGCTGCAACATATTCATGAAAAATAAGCAGAATAAAAATCCTCCAAATTGAGAATGCTGCCAACAAACTTCAAGTCTATTTCGAAGCACAAATTCTCCCTCATCCTCGAGCTAGATATCTCCATGGCCTCAAAAATCATTTCAATATTTATTTTCAGGGAAATCTCACATGCAAATTGAATCATATGAGCACCAAAAACAACCACAATTCCTTTCCAATGCACCAATAAGTTATCCTCTTCCATGGTCCCAGCCACATGTGCAACCTTACCCTAGCCTTATTCCTACCCCTTATCCTAATCCTTACCCATACCCTAGCTCACATTCAAACCCTAATTCATACCCTAGACCTAACCCTAGCTCTAATTTCAAACCTAGACCTAACACTAGTCCACAGTCTAATCTGAATTGAAATCCAGATCATAGCCCAAGCCTTAACCAAAACCCTACCCCAAACTATATCATATACCCTAATATAAACCATCATGTTGCACAACAATTTCAAACACCTATTATTCTCATTGATTCCCATGCTAAAAAAATGCTACGTCTTTAATGTTTGGAAAGGGAATGAATTTGGAAACTTCCCCCATTACCGTAGAACATTCACCCCAGGAAGATATAATTCAAAAACCACCAGAGGATAAATATTTCATTGGAACTTGTTTTGAAAATGTTGTTGAAACTCGAAAACCTAGACTCTCTCCTAACCATTCTTGTCAGTCTGAAAATAAAATATTTCATCCCGAACTTGAGGGATTTAACTTTTGTCTTTCACTAGATTCTTTGTGCCTCCAGGATGGTTATTTGGATACTATTAATTGTTTTCGATGGGGATGATAAACATGGAACATTTAATTATACATGCAAATTCATCTCATTTACGTTTAGCGCTTCCTTTTTACTATTTTTTTTTTTAGTTTTATATTTGTTAGACTGTTTTAAGATAATTTTATATCTTTAATAATATTTAAAAATAATTTTATAATTTTGATTTTTTTTTTTTTAATTCTGTTGGTATAATTTTTTTTAGAATGCAAACATTTGTTGGAGATAGCTGTGAGATTTTTTAGTAGTTTTGTGTGAAATAGTTATGGGATTTTTTTTAATAGTTTTATATTGGTGATTTTTTTAAATATTTATTTTTTATTTTTTATTTTTTATTTATATTATATAAGGTTTTAGAATGTATGGCTATATTTTTAGTTTAAATTTATAATGTTATAATAAAAAACTAACTATTTAAAAATATGATAAAAGTGTTATTTTTTTATATATTATTATTATCCAATTTTAAGGTCATGGTCAAGCTAGATACCAAATTGGTGTATGAGACTCCTTTCTTTGTGGGAAAAGGGACTCACCTCCCAGTAGCATACATACTCTACCCCCTCTTTTCTGAATCTATGGCTTCTTGGAAGGAAACTAGTCCTCTTAAACATTAGACCCACTCAAACTCTATATTGTTTTATTTTATTTTTTATTTTTTATTTTTTTATTAGAATTGAATTTTATTTTATTTTAAGTATTTTTATGCCTTAAGGTGTCTCTCTTTGAAAATAACTCCTCTAGCTACCAATGTGTATAACTCTGCAACATTGGAGGTGTCTCCATTTGAAAACAACTCCCCTAACTTCCACTGTGTACAGCTCTGCAACTTTGTATTGAATGTTAGATGATTGGATATTTGTTTGTCGTTAGATTAGTAGTTATAAAAAATAGTTAAGAAACATTAACAGTTAGGTCAGGCTATCAACTCTGGAGAATCCTATAATCTGCAGAACCCAACAAATATTTTCACTTGGCGTAGGCGGAAACAAAGGAAAACAGACATGGGTGAGGGAACCTCTGGTGGAAGAGCATCTATGCCTTAGATTTCCATTGATATACCCAAGAGACTCGATGGCTTCTCCTCTGGAGATGGACAACAGATCTAATCCCCAAATTGTTCACAGGCTTCTTCGAAATCTTCCATTCCTCGCCTTCGTTCGCTTACAAGGATGTTGAGAAGAGAGACAGAAAAGAAAGGCCTTCCTCGTTGATAACCCCCCGAATGTCAAAAATAATGGTTCAGAGCAGGTCTAGTAGTGTGCGGAAAACTCTATTTTATAGTTTATAAATGCATAATGATATTTATAGTGAATAAAACAATAATCGAGATCGAGTTGTATTGTTAGTCCTAATTGTTCTGTAGCCGGATAAAGTCTACTACAAGAGATACAAAAGGGTTCTTGCAGAATTTTTCATATGCTCCATACATTGATTTTGAATTTTTTTTTATTGGAATGGAATCAAACTCAATCTAATTGTTTTATCGATGCCTCATATTTCCATTGAAATACCCAAGAGACTGAATGGCTTCTTCTCTAGTGATGGATGTCATCTGCAATCCCGAAATGGGTCACAGTATTCTTCGAAATCTCCCAATCCTCGCCTTCGTTCACTTACAATGATGTTGAGCAGAGAGAAAGAGATTAAGGCCTTCGTCATTGATCACCCCCTTGAATGTCAAAAAAAAAGTCCGACGCAGGTCCAATAATGTGTTGCAAACTCTATTTTATAAAATTCCTTCCCTAATGTTGTCCAAGGTATGAAATTAATTTAGTTTTTCTTATTTTGAGGGCAGCTAGCCTTATTCTCCTTGTCTACGCTAAACCTAAAGATATCAATCCCCTTTAATGATGACAAAAGTACTTTATGAAAAATGCGACCTCTCCTTACCTTGTTTACTGAGTAGGGAGAAGTTGGGATATGTCACATTCAAACCTGGTCCTAATGTTATAGTAAGGTATACATTTTCAAGTGGTTTAAATTTTTATATTGAGCACTAATGGAGTGAAAACTTCATCCAATTATGTTTTGGGAATTTCGAAAGAAGTTTAAAAGCCATGTTTTTATTAAATACATCTGCATCTAAAGTATAATTAGAATTGGAATAAAATTTTAAACATCATATTTTACCTTCAAATCTATTAAATACCTCTGGATGTAGATACCTCTTGATGTAGATTTTAAGAGTAATTACCAAATATCTTGTCTTGTTGTAAAATCTGTTATCTATATATCAAATTTAGAATTTCATCTCAAACTCACATTCTCTATCATATTCTATCCAATTTTCTATTAAAAAAATAGTTGTAAAATATACCATCCATCTAACAAATTCATTATAAATATATATATTTATTTTAATAAATGTCACAACACCATACTGGAAACTCATTTCGAGGATGCCTCCAATGATTTTTGTGTGGCAGATGCGTATGAGTGAGTTGTTGACACTTTTTCAGTACATTGGAATGGGGAAGTACATGTACTTGAGAGTTCAAGGTCGTGGATGGAAGCAGGTCACGGTTTACAACTTGACACATAATTCATGGAGAATGCTGTGAGGTTGTTTCTTTCCCACAGATGAAATTTCTAATGATCGTTTGTTCTTTGGATTTGTTGGAATATTTCAAAGACACAGGGGAAAATTTTTTTTCCCATAGCACAAAGAGTTCACACAGAGTTGCGGAAATTACAAGAACCAAGACAACACATTTACTAAAATTTACACAGAGTTGCAGAATTCACTTAATCCATACCATGCAGTTGCAGAAATAAAATCATATGAATCATGTTTTCAATACAGAGTGGCGGAGATTAAAATCGAAACTATAGAGAGGAGCAAATATAATCAACTAATTTTACTCACAGTGAAACATAGTAAAACAGTGTTGCGGTAAAACACATACGTGAAAATTCTAGAAATATATCGCAACTAACCAAACTTTATATTAAAACTTCATCACATGAAATACATTAACATATGGAGGTTGTCGCTCCTTCACAAGTAAAATAAGACTTCTTACTTGGATTTACATTCACTAGGGTTGTGGATTAATGCTCAATAAAACTGTTTTCATGCACCCACCAAAATTTGCTCCAAAATTTTCTCCACTTGTCTTTCCACACTTACATCCGCCACATTACACAACACTCTCTTCACTCTTTCTCTTGCTCACACTTTCAATTACATGTAAAATCTAAACATATATATCTAATAAATTTAATTTGTGATAGACATAATTTAATACATATTATGGGTGGACATCATTTTCTAAACATTACATAAGTTGTGTGAACTAAAAAAAACTTGCAGATAAAATGTTTCCCCATGCACATTTAATAACCATGCATTAAATTCTTTTTGAATTTTATTATTTAACTCTATTTCAGAATGGGTTATATACTCTTCTCAGACCTTGTCCTTTTCTGCACACGTAATACTAACTGAAGTATGGTTGCTTCCAGTTCATTTAATGTGGTGGTTGATATTAATTTCCAACATTCCCCCTTAAACGCAACTTTCACCATTGACCATTCCCAAACAATCTCTGAGATAAAAAAAATTCACGTGCTAATGGCTTTGTGAAGATGTCTACAAATTGATCTTCTGACCTGCAATGTTGCAACACAATCTCACTGTTGTTAACTAATTCTCTTATGAAATGATATTTGGCATCAATATGCTTTGTCATTTTCTGAAAGACGGAATTCTTTGATAGTGCAATTGTTGAACTGTTATCATGGAAAATAGTTTATAAAAAATCATAGTTTATAAGAAATTAACCATTTTCTTCGAGTACCCAAAGAATTTTTATAGAGAGAAACAATTTAAAGACAACATGCATTATTTATATTTATTTGAGGAAGATAAGATCAATCATACTAGGATGGTTGTCCTTCTAGTGAAGATCCATAGGGGAAGATCTCACATCGAATTTGACAAAGATAAGATCAATCAGATTCTGATGGTTGTCTTTCTAATGAAAATTCATAACATAATATCTAAGATATAAAAATAGAATAAATAGCACAACCACATTTACCAATGTGTTTTATCTACACCGATAGGTTGTTAATGTGCCTAGTACAAATTGACTATTTGTACTTATTAACATATCATAATAATAAGATATTGTTAATGTATCTCTCACTATTATTGTCGTATGATTAATAGAATTTTATTAACATATTAATATCAATATCAATATCTTTTATATATACTTATATTATAATCACAATATTAATAATATTAAATAATATAGTATATTAACAATATTAACTATATTAATAGAGATTAATAAGCCAAAGTGTCCAATAATATTATAAACTCAATAGACTAATATCATAGACCTTTGGGAACTATATAAAAACCTAAAAATAATATTATAAATATAAGGGATTAAAAACCCTAGGATTAATAATATAAACTCTACAATCAAAATCCTTAAGAATATAAACCTAAGAGCTAAACCTAAGAGCTAAATATTATAAATCTATTGATATTAATATATACATCCTAAGATTATTAGTCTTAAGATGATATTAAACTTTAAGACTAACAAAAATAAACCACAAGGGATTAATATTATAAACCCAGTGGGTTAATATTAAAAGCAGAATGGATAAATATTATAAACCTTTAAGTTAGTAAACTCAACATATTAATAAACCTAAGCGATTAAGATCAATATTAATATTAAGGTTAATGTTATAAACCCTAAAATTAAAAAAATACAATATTAAAAATCCAACATTTCAAACCCTTATACTAAATATAATATTATAAACCTAATATTATAAAACTCAAAGGATTAATTTTATAAACCTCACCGAAAATAAACCCAAGGAAAAATATTATAGACTCAAGATTATAAACCCTAGTGTTAGACCCAAGATTCTTATTATAAACCCTAAGTTTTTACAACTTAAAATACATACAGATAAATATTAATATAATATTAATATCAATATTTATAATTAATAATTAAAAACAATACAAATATTAATAATTTATAGTTATAGTAATAATATCAATATTAATAATATTAATATCAATATTAATAATTAATAATTATTAGCTATTAATAATTATAAACTATTAATAATAAATTATTAATAATTATAATTATAAACAATTATTATAACTATTTTTCCGAAAAGGGATCAATATTATAAATAAAATGGATTGATTATGGATGAATTTTATATACCAAAAAGATTAATAAAACCAAGGATTAATATTATAAACTTTGGTGATTATTAACACAAACGATAAATAAACCCAAGGGATTAGTGAATCCAACTAGTTATGTGTATTATAAATAAAACGGATCAATTAAGCCAAAAAAATAATATTATAACCACAAGGGATTGGTAAACCCAAAGCTGAGTATTATAAACCCAAGGGATTAATATTATACACCCATGAGTTTAATATTGTAAGCCCTAATATTAGAAATTATCAATCCAAAAGATTATTATTACAAATTATAAATCCAAGGGATTAATATTAAAAACTTCATGGATTAATATTGAAAACCCAACATATTAAAATTCTAAACCAAGGCCCCTGATCGAGGTGCCACGATGTCGCTAATGGACAGTGGTCATGCCACATGGAGGCATGCACCTGATTTTCAATCATGTCTAATAATAAATGTAGTTGTAGAAGCCTAGACGTTGGTACCTTACACGCTCAACCATTATGGAATTTTATACAAAAATTGGAGGCCAGCAAATATTTTTAGAGAAAATTTCGAAAAAGTGTTTTGGTTCTTTATTTAATTAACAATATTTGATATTCTCGTTCTAGCATTTAGGGTTATACCGCAAGGGTTTCGCCCGTAGCCGTTGTGTTTAAGCTATTCACTTGTTCGCCATGGATAGCAATAACATTATATAGACAATGTATTTCTATTCTTCTCATTCATAGATATATATATATATATATATATATATATATAGATATATATATATATCAATTATGAGTTATTTCATTAATTTGTCACTGTAATTATTGAATTCAACCATTTCCTAATGTCTTGAGTTTATTCTTTGTATTGTTACATTTCAATAGTAATGCCTCTGTCTTTTTGTTTTCAAGTTTGATTATTGTAATCTGGTAACTCTCGGCTTATGTATGTAATCAATGGACTGTCAATATGAAAATTCTGTTCAGTAAATCTTTAAATATGTCAACTCAAAGATTCTCCCTTCGGAGGTTGTTCTTTTCAATGGTTTTTGATTCCTAAAAATTATAGTTTTGTTCTACATATATTTATATAACTTCTTCCTTTCCATTTTCATTACTAGAAGTCAGCACTATAAATCCCAGTTGTTCTGAATACCCTTTTTCTAAACTAATTTTACAAGTTATATTTGGAATTGTATCTATGTACTAGTATTCTAAGAATTATATATATATATATATATATATATATATATATATATATAATATAAAAAATGATAAAAAATACTATTCTTTCATGAAATGTAAAATTACAGTTTACCTTAATACTGTGTTTCTACTATACATTTACAGTACGACATTCAGTTCACTATATAATTCGTTTCAGTACAAATTTCTAGACCATAAATGTCCATGTAATATCATAGGTAGTAATAGGACGATCTACCTAGAATCTTATTTCGAAGGATCTAGGTTTACAGTCCTCGGATAATTAACTAAAATTAGTAAACAAATTTCCATATAATTTATTTTCTACATGAAAAGTTATGAAAACAAAATTCCTATAAATACAATGAACAATTACTTATCTGTCCTCTGATGCTGGGACTAATTTTATGCCTCCCTTCCACAAGTGAGGCAATTACATCCTCCAACTCTCCCCCGATCTCCAAGCCTAAGCTTCATTGTTGACAGTTCTTCTGGAAGTGACTACAGGACAATCTGGTATAGTCTCCAATTCCAGTACTCAATAGAGATTTTGGTTTAATTCTCTGGTTAACACCAGTCCAAAATTTTCTCTAGAGTCTTTTCCTCCTTCAGTTACCGAACATAACCCCTAAACCTCACTGGGATCCTCTTTTTATCCTTAGAGGTGGGAAACTGTTTGAACTGAATTCTGTTCAACTAACTCTCATATCTTGAATTATTTTACCATCAATATTTTTACTTTATGGAACTAATTCCATAATCAGTTTTTTCATTATTCAAATTAAATTTCTATTCACAATATATTTAAACATAATTACAAAAATTGTTTGAAATTTCTAACATATAACTTAACAATTTGTTAAGGATTAAGGCAGTGGTAACAATTTCCCCCTTGGAAGTGGACACCATCCCTGGTGTTCTCATTTTGTTTCAGTAAAATGTTCAGGATAGACTTCCCGAACAAGACTTTCATCCTCCCAGATAGCTTCTTTCGGGCCAAAGTGCTTCCATTGTACTTTAACCTAGGCAATGGCTTGCTTCTGGAGCATGATTTCCCTCTGATTGATTATACTGAGGGGTTCGACCAGCAATTATTCGTCCAGATCGACCTGCAACCAATGATTTGTATTAGTTTGACTTATATATCTTAGCATACTTTAATCAAACTAGTATACATATTCTACCTGAATATTTTTCCAGTGGATTATATGTTTTGAATCATGAATGTATCTTTTCAATAGAGACACATGAATAATGTTGTGTACTCGTATATGACTAGGCAAAGCCAATCGGTAAGCCACAGGTCCTACTCATTCCAATATTTGAAACAGACCACAAAATCTAGGAGCTAACTTGGCATATGAGGCCCACCTTAACGTGCTTTTCTTTGGCTTAATTCTTACGTACACATGGTCCCCCTATAAAATTCAAGATATGTTCTTTTTCTATCCAGAGCTACCTTCAAATTCTCTCGGATATTCTTTACTTTTGCCTCCATTTCAACTAACATGTTGGGTCTAAGCATCAGCTTGTTTTTTGGGCTACTCCAATTAATAGGAGTTCGACATTGTCACCCATACAAGGCTTCGAACAGACTCATTTTCAGTGATTCCTGATACCCATTATTGTATGCAAATTCTACTAGGTGTAAATACTTTTCCCACCTAGTAGGCTATTGCGTTACATACATACGTAGCATGTCCTCCAAAATTTGATTTACTAGCTGTTTTTTTCCATATGTTTGCAGATGATAAGCAGTGTTGAAGTTAATTTGAGTTCCCAACCCAGGAAACAATGTTTTCCAAAATGCTGATGTAAAATTTAAATCCCTGTCAGATATGACAGTCTTTCGAATTCCATGCAATCTAAAAATCTCTCACATGAATATATCTGCAATCTACATTGTCTTATAAGTGGACTGTACTATTATAAAGTGTGCATATTTGCTTAATCTATCCACCACTACCATTGTAGAATCATTGTGTCTTTTTTATCTTGGTAGTCTAGTGATAAAATCTAAAGATATCACTTCCCACTTCCATTCAGGTACTGGTATAGGCTGCATCAATCTAGCTGGATTCCGGTGCTCCACTTTTATTTGTTGGCATTCTAAGCACTTATTCAAATATTCTACTATATCTCTCCTCATACCAGGCCAGAAGTAATTATTATTTATGGTTTTTAACATCTTCTGATAACCACGGTGTCTCGAATAATTACTTCGATGATATTCATTTAATATCAATTCCTTCAACTCCATTCGGTTTGGGACAAAATTTCTTTCCTTGAAAGTTAACAAACCATCATGATGAATTTCATATTCAGTTGGTTTTCCTTGTTCTTTCAGCTCCTTTGCTTTCTGCCACATAAATTGGTATTCAGGGTCTTTATCTTCTTCTTATTTTATTTGTTCCATAAATCTGCACTCAACTTGATTACAATATAATTCATAAACACCATGCAAATTCCTGCTTAATGCATCTACTACTCGGTTCTCCTTACCTTTCACATGTTGCATATCAATATCAAATTCACTCAGGAAAGAATTCCACCTTGCCTGACGAGAGTTGAGACCAGGCTGCTTAAAGTAGCTAGTTAGGCTGTTGTGATCTTTTTTGAGCACAAATATTTTCCCGAGTAAATAGTGCCTCCACACCCGAAGTTCATGCACCACTGCTGTCAATTCTAAGTTATAGGTTGAATATCACTACTCATGTTCTTTTAGTTTTCAGGACTCATACACAATCACCTTTCCCTCTTGTGACAAGATTTCCCCAACTCCTTCTTTGCATGCATCTGTGAATACCTCAAACTCTTTATTAGGATTAGCTACTTTTAACACTGGAGCGGTAGTTAACAACTGCTTCATATTTTCAAAATTGTCTTGACATTCTCTTGTCCATTTAAATACCTTTCCTTTCCTTTGTAGTGAAGTGATTGGAAAATAAATCCTTGATAATCCTTCAATAAATCGCCAGTAATAACCAGCCAATCCCATAAAAGATCGTATGTCTGCCACATTTTGAGGCACTTTCCATTCCATAATTGTTTTGATCTTCTCAGGGTCTAATGAAATATCTTCAGTAGAGATTACATGACCAAGGTACTGAATTTATTCCTTTAAGAAATCACACTTGCTGAACTTGGCATACATTTGGTGCTTCCTTAGCATTTCCAACACTATCCGCATATGTTCCTTGTGTTCCTCTGCATTCTTAGAATATATCAAAATGTCATCAATGAGAATCAACACAAAATTATCCAGATATGGATGAAATATACCATGCATCAGCCTCATGAATGTTTTTGGTGCATTGGTCAATCCGAAAGGTAACACCACAAATTCGTAGTGCCTGTAACTTGGACGAAAAGCAGTTTTATGTATGTCTCCGTCCTTTATCCTGATATGATGATATCCTAATATTATATCTATTTTTGAAAATACCATGGCTCCCTTCACTTGATCAAATAGATCATCAATTCGCGGTAAGGGATACATGTTCTTAACAGTTAGCTTATTTAATTGACGGTAATCCATGCACATTCCCATGGTTTCATCCTTATTTTTTACAAATAATACAGGTGCTCCCTAAGGAGATACACTTGGTCGTATATATCCCTTCTCTAATAATTCTTGTAGCTACATTTTTAACTCAGTCAATTCATGTACACTCATCCGATAAGGCGCTCTTGAAATTGGCGATGCTCTCGGCATTAGTTCAATTGTAAAATCTATGTCCCTTCTAGGTGACAATCCCGGTATTTCCTCTGGAAATACATCCTTGAATTCCTGCACTATAGGTATATTTTCCAGCCTAGAAGCCTTTTCTTTAGAGTCTGTAAAACCCATTTGAATGGCGTATATTTGACATCCTTTCCTCATGCATGTACCCATTTGGGAGTGATCAGACGCAACTGTACAAGTTTCTTTATCCCTTGAATTTCCTAGCGAGTGCCATCTAGTTTTCTGTATTAAATAACATTTTCCTTGCAATATACTAGAGCCCAATGCTTTTCCAACCAATCCATTCCAAGCAGCACATCATAAGGTCCCAAAGGTAAAATATTCAAATCCACAACTGTTGTTCATAAATTTTTAGTGCACAATTTGATATTTTGGCACTAACTTTCCTCTTGGATCCAGTAGCTAACTGTACCACCCATGATTTCTTATATTTCTGAATTTGTAATTAAAATTTTTCTACTACTTTTGGACTTATATATCTTAAACTTGCACCCGGATCTACCAAAATAGAAATAGGCTGAGATATAAATTTACCTTCCAGTTCAATCATTGTCGGCTGATAGTTAGCTTGCCTGTCCTCCAATGTCGCATCAATTCTGGGTATGTTTCTAGCAACATCTCCCACCATTGAGGATTCTTGTAAATTGGTCACTGCTTCACTCCTACCTCTCTGTGGACAGTTCTGGTAGTAGTGTGCCTACCCACAACCCCAGCATTGTAACGGTGGTTTGTGGTTCTGAGTTTGTTCCGGCTTACTGGAATCTTCTACAGTTTTATCTTCTACAGGCCACCTTATTCTTTGATGATTTTTACCAAACTATTTTTTGATTGAACTTTTAGTTTACCTTTAAATTTACTGGTTTTGTTTCATTTAAAACTAGAACTGCCTTTATGCTCCTTCTTGGCCTACCAGCCTTTTCCTTATTCCACCTTGAATTTTTCTTGCTGGTAGCACATTCTGGATTTTCTGATAGCCTCATCCATCATCTTAGGATTCACGAATTCTATACGTTCTTTTAATGAATCGGAAAACTGCTTAAAAATATCTGTACTTTAGCTTTTTCATCTCTCAAGTAGGGCACGTAATGCAGTAAGGAAGTAAATTTAGTGATATACTCATCCATAGTAATTTGTCCTAAGTTCAAATAATGAAATTCTTAATATTTCTCATCATAAAATCATTTTTTTAGGTACTTATCCTTAAAATAATGTTGGAAAGTGTCCCAAGTTACGTATTGGTCCTCTATACTGCGAACGTTCTTCACTTCTTCCCACCATAAGGTGGCTTTCTCTCTTAACTGGTAAATAGCCAATATGGCCTTAAGATTATTGTTGTATTCATGCGCATGGAAATATTTATTCATATTAATCATCCATGCTTCAGCTACCTCCTCCTCTACTCCATCAAATGTGGGGGGTTTTATTTTCCTAAATTCACCTTGCAACTCTACTTTTTGCCTTTTTATTTCTTTATGATCTATTACATTATCAGATTCAGCTTCATTGTAATTCTTATTTCGGTTACTTCGCTGAGATTAACTTCTTTCTATTCTATCCATGTCATGATCTCTAATTTGTTTTTCATTTCCTTCCTATAATTCTCTATTGGTACTTGGCTTCTCAATTCCTTTATTTTGCTTATCAGAGAGACTTTTTAATATCCTCTCCTGCTCTTGCATCAATCTTGCATTATCATTTTTCACCCTCTCTATCTCCTCCTATAACTTCTACACAGTGGTTAAAAGCAGGTTGGTTTGGTGCTGCTACTCTTCTAACAGCTTACTGGTTTGTTGATACTTTTCTACCCCCAGCTGTATCCACATTTCTGGGTTCATCTCCTGTCGAGGTTGTGGTTCCCCGGCATTCATAGTTGGTTGTTGTAATGGTTTCCTTCTCATTTTATCTTGCTAAATCTTTCTTTTCACCAGGAATACACAACTTAAATGTTAGCTGACCCATAGGGCCCCAACATTACAACGCTTCTCTGATATCACTTGTAACGACTATTACTACAACATTAAAATGACATTAAAAAAACATTTACATTAATCTATTTAACATTACCTTAGCACCACTTTATTTACATTACATAATTCATATGAATGTCTGCATGGTCAAATAACGTCATTTCATGCTTGTTTAATAGCAACATAACTTATAGAAAATATTTATTTACATGTGAAAACCTCCATTTGGCTATGTAATTAATTGTCTGTTTATTACGGGTATCATACCCAGTACTGAGCATTAAATTATTTGTACATATAATGGATTTGTGAATCACACATAGTTTTCAATGCATCTTAACCTCATGTATAATCTGGTTATGGTTTAATGGCAATGTGTATGTTTTAATGTGCCCATCTTGGCATTAAAGACTTCGAGCTACGGTCTACAGCTCTTCCATGATATGGTGCACCCTCCGTCGTTCGATCCATATCTCAAGATATCTACGGTACTGATGCGGATAAGGGTAGTTTAGGGTAGCCACCCATACCCCTCCATTTCTCACCGGCTCATTGTTGTATTTGTCGCCACATCGGTTTCCTCTACAATTTCTCTATTGTTCTTAGAAGTTTTTCCATAGAATTTCTTGTATTCTTGCTATATATGTTTTTTCCTATGGCACAGTCTGGATGCTTAGATTTAGAATGTGTACTGAGAACATTTCCTGAAACCCTGCTAAGTTTCCTATGCATTTTTTTGAGAACTAAATTCTCAACCCAGCCTTTCGTGCTAGCAACACTTCTGAGTCGGAATCCTTACAGAAGTATGATGATAGTTTCATCTTAAATCCTGCAACCATGGTTTAACAGGTATTGCAATCACTTCTCTTAGAACTCTTTTGTTTACTTAGCAAGTTCTTATATAGACAAATCTTAGCATACTTTCCCTTTTGCCCTAATTTCGATTTGCTATTTTAACTTTGTTTTCTTATACATTTGTTTTATTGGTTTGGTGGTAGGTTCATATAGAGTTTATGACAAACACTTCTTAAGGAACAAGTTTAAGTGCTTCTGCAATGGCACAGGTGAGTAGAAAGATCATTTCTCTACAAATATTTCTCCTACCACTCTTAATCATAATACTCACCTCTTCTTATTGCAGGCGAGGACTTCTTCTGTTAATGGTTGGATCATCACAAGTTTGGTTTTACACTGTAATTTTAAGATTTGAGTCCTACTATGAGGCTCGAACTTACCTATTTTCTTCTTGGCAAGAAATCTTGCTCTTTCTATTCTCATACTTGTTAACCTGAAAGCTAGGGTTTTAATCATATATATATATATATATATATATATATATATATTTTAAGATAGTGCCATAGCCGGCCTGTATGTATATATCCAGGGATTATACTTTCCAATGAAAATCATTTTCATTCTTTATTCAATTAATAATATTTGATATTCTCGTTGAGTAGCATTTAGGGTTATACGGCAAGGGTTTCACCCATAGCTATTAATTTAAGTAATTCACTTGTTCGCCATGGATAGAAATAACCTGATATAGACAATGTATTTCTATTCTTCTCGTTCACGAAATATATATATATATATATATATATATATTTCCCGCTTACGAGTTATTTCATTAATTTCTATCAGAATTCTTGAATTCAAAACATTTCAATGTTCTTTAGTTTATTCTTCAGATCACACATTTCTGGCGTAATGCCTCTATTGTTTTGTTTTCAAGTTTGATTACTCGTTATCTAGTAAATTTCACTTATGTATGTAATTAATGGACTATCAATACTTATGAAAATTTTGTCAAGAATCTTTAAATATGTCAATTCAAAGATTCTCCCTTAGATATTGTTCTTTTCAATAGTCTTCGACTTCCTAAAATCACAATTTTGTTCTACATATATGTATAACTTTTCCTTCATTTTCATTACTAGAAGTCAAGACTATAAATCCGAGTTGTTCTAATACCCTTTTTCTAAGCTAATTTTACAAGTTATATTTGGAATTTTATCTACTCATATTCTTCGTAAGAAAAATATATATATGGAATACAAAAATGATACAAAATACTATTTCGTCATGAAATGTAAATATGTATTTTTACCATAATAATATAATAATGTGTTTCTACTATCGATACAAACTTTGTCTTGATACTATGTTTCTACTATACATTTACAATACGACATTCAGCTCACTATATAATTAGTTTCAAGACATATTTTAACCACAAATGTCCGTGTAATATCATGTAGTAATGTAGGATGATCTACCCGTAATCTAAAGGATTCAGTTTATTAAATTTTTATATAATTAACTTGTGATGTCTCCTAATTCACAACAATTTTTTTTTTTCTATACACATAATTTACTTCACCCAATGGTAATAATGCATACAAGGCTTTCGTCTAATACTCCATATACTCATAGGGTGACTATATATATTTTTTTCCTCAACATAGCTCTTTCCCCTTATCATTTTTATTAAGAGGCAACCTATGTGTTTATAGATATATATGTTATGGTTATAAATATGTATTGTATAATCATAACGTGGGTATGGTATAAAACCATATTATTTTAATTCGTTTTGCCTTCTAGCCTTCGTATTATCAATTCGTAAAAGTTCTCATGGCATTCTCACGTTATCTTTTGGTCTTACACGACCCTATACATGTTAATTTTGTTTAAATAATGAACCATGGCATTTACACTTGACATGCAAGTCGATTTCATACAGATCACTTTGGCATCTGTGAACTGACTAAATTGATTTGTAGTACCTTTGTATCATATGATGTTGATGTATTCTCAGGTTTCCCACCCACATTCTTTATGATTCGGTGTTTTGGATTGTTCTTTCTAACCCCTTTTGCATAGGTTTATTTCCTCCTCATTTATGGCAATAACTCTCTGGTGTTAATTCTCGTCGGCCTCCAATTGACATTTCTTGATTTCCAGTCATGAGTCATCGATCCGTTGTATGGCGTTCCGATGCATGCCACCTATAGGGTTAAGATGTTTGAGGGTTTCGTTCCGACTCATGATACTTATGGTTTACAATCTCTGGCGTAATATTCATTTGCTCCTCTGCTGAGCGATGGTTAGCTTTGGTTTTATGCTCCTGGTTTGTTCATCTGGCATCCATGCAACCCTCTACGAACTCTTCCACAATGTAGACTTACACCATGTCGTGTTCTCTTGGTAAGACTTACCTCTGCTATTTATTCCATCGTTATATTGCGTATAGGTTCTTGGAAGGCCGAGCTCTAGTTTAATTTTATACCCATTTTTTTTTGTGTTGAATGTATGTGGGTTTCACATTGTTGGTTCGCATATCCTGGTAGAGTAATTTGCATTAGAACACCTATGTTTTATGGCATAGTCTGTTTCGCATCTCTTGTTTACAGTCCATAGAACTCATTCGTATCATTCGTTTTGCTTGTCTTATGTTCTGAGTTGAGATAAAATATCGATTTGTTGACTGATACAATTTATTATGAGTTATACCTCCTCGTCGTGACTAAGGGAACCATTTCAATTCATCCTGAATCGACCTTCCCATCGTCGGCTTTGCGAATGAGTGTTATTCCAAGGTAATTTCCTCTCTAATTAGCATTTTTCTAGATGTACGTTTACTAATAATAAAAATTCCTCAGATTTTAATGTTGAATCGTTAAATTTTATTTTATCAAGCCCCTGGTTATGTTGGCATTTGTATTCGGTCTGAACAGGTAACTATTTTTTATTTCACTCAAAGGTATCAAGTCATTCCTCTTGGAAGTTGTATAATCCATAGTTTATTTTTGTCGTGTTTTGACTTGTACAGGTATCGTCACGTTTTGACTCTGTTCACAAACTCATTTTTCCGACTATTCAAGTTTTTCAGGTAGGTGGTCTGATTTAGTTTTTTATTCTGGTATATTAGGAACTCGGACTTCCTTGGGAGTCCTACAAGAGTTTTGGTGTTTACCAATCATATTCAGATCTCACCTATGTACTATTGGAAATTTACGAGTTTTCCATAGCACTGTTTTTATGACTGTTGTGCTCGTTTGTACGAGGAATTGTGGACGTTGTTATGGAATTAACCATATATTTTAATTCATGTTGTTATTTTCTTTGACTTACAAAGTCAGTTCAGATTTGGTTTATAATGAGGACAATTTTCTCGCTGGTTTCCATTCCAGGAGTATTTATTTCTAGTAGCGATTTTTATTATAATAAATTGAACTGTGGTGACGTATCTCCTTGTAACTTCAGAAATGCTTTCATTGTCTACACATATTGTATCTATGTGCTAGATGTATATTTTGTGTGATTACACTGTTTCTTCTCCGCAATTTTCAATAATGCTCCCCAAGAGCTGAATACTTAATTTCATAGGAAATTATAACTAACTCTTCTCCTTTTTCCATATAATATGAACATTTAGTTAAGGGCTTGGCATCTTGTAACAATTTTTACTTGCAGCAGTTAACTGATCTTATACCTGCTTCAGAGTCTACTTTCAATTTACATAATTTCTTTTACTCTTGGTTTTCCCTTTCTATTTAATCTATACCATGTTCATGCACTGTCTAAAATACAACACATGTATTGAAAACACATCTATAGGGATAAAATTATATGTGCACTTGATGTGGGTCTTTACATTTGTTCAGGCATATGTATACTTTATTGAAATTATGGAAGGGTTTATTATCACTGAAATACATAGGTGTACATAAGGTTTTTCCCTTAATTTTTCCCTACCAAAATATTTCATTAGCATAGACTATAATAACATGAGTGTCTGATTTAGAGCTTCTAAATTTCTTTACACCCTATACATATATAAAATTTCACCTGTTAAGTTTCATGCTATTTCTGTTCTATGGCATAGGGTTTTAGCCTATTAATTGACAGCCTCTGAATGAAATTTGTCTTCTAATGTCAAAGTACTTATCATGCATATGGGTATCAGTCATACAAAAGCATTTTTCAATTATATTTCTTCAAATCTGTTGTCCATAATGCAGATATAAAATGTATTTGTTCACAATTAGCTTGCAGGCTTTTATTAAATGCACACATTTACATGCAGATTTCTAGAGGAATATTTTACTTGTTTTAACAATGTGCAATATGCTTTCAGGGCATGTTCACATCACTATAGCCCTTAGTTACATCGTCACTATTATTAAATTAATTTTCTGAATACTGTAATCAAATATACTTTCACTGGTATATTTGTTTTCTATAACACATGATCTTATTTGATTATATCATTTCCTACCGGGACAGGTTTAAAGTATGTCTAGTTTCAGTTATATCTATTCTTATGAGGGTATTCTTACTTTATTTCCCAATCTGCAATAGTTATTTTATTAATTCAGAAGTATATTAAAGTTAAACAACCAAATCATCTTTGGGAATAAGTTGTATCCTCAGATTTCAACCACATTGGTTTAGAGTCTCTGCTGGATTCTCCCCATAGATTTTATTCCTACTACTATACAGAACTGAGAGGATTAATTCCTTCTACACACTTCTGTTAAATGTAGGAAATAACAACTTCATGATTTTAATCTAACATAATACCTATAACCATTAACCATATTGCACAATAATAGATACTTTAACCATTCATAAAATTATGAACATACCACTTCTGAAATCGACCAACCTCCCAACCTTAGAGTTTTTCTTTCCTCCAGAACCCACCCCCGAGTTGAGATCATCTCCTAGAACAGACCAACCCTAATCTGTTCTGGAGTAGCTTATTTAAGCTTATGCTCCCCAAAGCCTGTTTCTAATTCTGCGTCCAGAATTACAAGATGATTTTCTTCTTGTTTGCTTAGGCTTCCCTTATTTAGGGATTTTTAAAGTTGCTTTCTACTTTTACATCTTTTTACCTCTTCCCAACTACTCTCCACGTCATTGGGGAAATCTAGATTTTTCCTCAAAAATCTAAATTAGAAATAAATTCTTTCAAGGATTTTTGAAATATTTTTGGGGAAAGTCTTAGCCTCTTTCCATACCTCATGGATTTGGCAAGTGATCTCAAAATTCTCATTTTCTCAATATGCACAGAATTATTTTATTTTTTAAGGAGCTTTCTGGATTATCCACATTTCTAGAGAACGAGTGATCTCAAAAATCTCATTTGGAGACTCGTTCTCTAGCAATGTGGATAATCCGAAAAGCTCCTTAAAAAATGATCACCACATGAGTTTGAAAACCAAAATTATTTTATTTATTTTTCATAATTAATAATTAATTACATCCACACAATACTTATCCATTGGGGTCCACTCCCCTTTGGATTAAAGTTCAAATGTCTAACTTGAAAGAAAAACATAAAACTAGGGGTGTTACATAACTAAAATTAGTAAACAACTTTCCATATAATTTATTTTCTACAGGAAAAGTTATGAAAACAGAATTCCTATAAATACAGTCAACAATTACTTATCTTTCCTCTGATGTTGGGACTGATTTTATGCCACCCTTCCACGAGTGAGGCAATTACGTCCTCCAACTCTCCCCCGAGCTCCAAGCCTGAGCTTCGTTGTTGACAGATATTCTAGAAGAGACTACTGCACAATTCGGTCTAGTCTCTGATTCCAGTACTCAATAGAAAATTTGGATTAATTCTCTGGTTAACACCAGTCCAGAATTTTCTCCAGAGTCTTTTCCTCCTTTAGTTACTGAACAGAACCCCCAAACCTCACTGGGATCCTCTTTTTATCCTCAGAGGTGGGCAACTGTTTGAACTGAATTCTGTTCAACTAACTCTCAAATCTTGAATTATTTTACCATCAGTCTTTTTACTTTATGGAACTAATTCGATAATCAGTTGTTTCATTATTCAAATTAAATTTTTGTTCACAACATATTTAAACATAATTACATAAATTGTTTGAAATTTCTAACATATAACTTAACAATTGGTTAAGGATTAAGGCAGTGCTCACATAATATATTGTAAAATTTTTAAATTATTCTATTTTAATTAATCAAAACATTAATTAAAATATCAAAGTTAATTTGTTACAATGATATTTGATTACTTATTACATTAATTAGTTATTAAATCTCATATTTAATAAATTAACATTTTATTTTATTATTACTACTACTTAAGAAATTAATTAATATTGATAATTTAATTATTAATATTAATAAATTTATTAACACTCATATTTTAATTAATGTTTTAAGTACTTTTTAACTTTGAATGAATTAAAATTGACTATGGTCAATTAAGATAAACATAGGTTGACCAAGTGTGAATATATTCATATTTTGATATATTTGACTAATGTAATTAACTTTACTAATTATGTATTTAATATTTTTTAATTATGTAATAATTTAATTAATATATCAATTAATAAATAAATAAATTAGTATTTTTCTTAATAAATTTTAATATATTAATTTTAGAAATTTTCAATAAATATTTTAATTAATATATTATCAAATTTTTTAGTTAATAAAATAATTTAGTACTCTAACCATATAAAATAATAATAATAATAATAGTAATAATAAGCCATATTAATAAATTAAAATTTATTAATATTATTCTTAATACTAAATGCTATTAATAATATTTATTAATATTAATATTATTTATAGTAATAATGTTAGATCTAAGACTTTTGTGATCCATAATGTAGATGAATGTATTTCGGATTAATCATATTATTAGGATTTGGTCCACTTTTTGAACCAACTATTGTGGTTCATCCTCATGGAGGAAGATAATCGATCTTAATGAATAAATAGAGATGCATGATTTCCCGGAAATAGCCATTAAGAAGTAGCTGTTGAAACTAGTTGCTAGAAAGTTAGTTATTAAAAAAATTGAAGGTTTATAATTAATATTAATTAATTAATTATAAAATGGTAGTAATAATAAATAAAAATGATCATTTTCTAAATGAATTAAAAATTAATTTTCTTCGTTTATCTGGTATAGACAACATAGAAGACCTCTATCATAATTTTATTACAACCCTCTCATATTCTATTAACAAGTTATCAATTGAAGTTTCAAGAAATAAAAGAAAGAGAAAAATCAATCCTTTGTATGATAAAGATTGTAAAAGTGTGAGGAGAGAAATTAAGGAAGTTGTTAATGAGTCTCTTAAAATTGGGAAGATAAAATATACAAAGCCCTAACTAAAAGGAAAAAATTCACTATATTCATAAAAGACAAGAAAATATATTACACCTCTCGAAGGTAGCTCGTAAGAAGGTTTGGAGGTAGAGTCTAACTAGAAAATCTAAAGATAATAATATAATTTCTTTACACAACTAGAATTCCTATATTGAAAAGCTTTATGAATCTCCAAATGTCATAGATAACTTTGAAACCCACCTCACAAAGGAAGAATTTTTCTCATTATAAGACATAGATTTTGTGGTTAAGTGCCTGGAAAATGGAAAAGCTAAGGACATTGAAGGTTACCAGGCATAAATCTTAGAAATTGGAGGTCCTATCCTCATCCCTTACATCCACAGCATTTTCAATCAAGCAATCAAGCAAAGGTTTCCTAAACTATGGACTTAGATCCTAATTTTTCCTATTTTTAAAAGTGGGGATACAAATAACCCCTCTAATTATCAGAAAATTATGATTAGCCCTCTCTCAGCCAAGTTATATGGTATTATTTTGGAAAAAAAGATTATCATATTGGTTGAAAGGGAAGGTAAGCAGGCTAAAGACCAAGCAAGTTTCAGAATGAAACACTCAACAGCGGACAACCTCATTACACATCGGATCATTGTGGAGGAATTTCGTAATGATAAATCCAATCTCTTTTGTTTCTTTGTGGACTTTAGAAAGGATTTTAATACGATGCGTAGAAATAACCCATGGAATTGATTAGAAAAAATAAAGGTTCCTTTCGAGCTGAGATCTACCGTTATAAGGTTATACGAGAATGTAATTGCCATGTTTAAAATCAATGAGGGATGGTCGAAATATATTAAGTGTAATATCAGAGTTAAACAAGGTTAGCCCCTCTTCCCTACCCTATTTGGCATTTACATTGGCAAGCTAGAAGGTTTTTAGAGGAAGAAGGTTGTGTTGCCATTACCTTAGATGGAATAGTCATCATCCTTCTTCTCTATGCTAATGATATTTTTCTTCTGGAAAGGTGCCCATCTAATATTGATAAGAAACTAAGAATTCTTAAGGATTTTTTCTCTACCATGCGTATGATTGTTTAGACTGAAAAAGAAAAAGTTATGATTATGAAATCCAAGAAGGACAATTAGGCTAATTTTGTGTATGACATTATCAACTTGAAGTAAGTGGCATCTTACAAGTACCTAAGAATTGATATTCATCACGAGCTCAACTCGAACTATAGAACTGAGAAAAATATTAATGGAGGGTGGAAGCTTATTTTGGTCTTGAAAATAATTACAATGCGCCAAACCTTGTCATCTCGGATAAAAAGAAGCTCCTCTTTGAAACTTTAGTCACACCTGTTATCTTGTATGGATGTGAGGTTTGGAGTTGCAACATCTCTAGAGAATCCTAGAGAAATATTTAGAAAATCCAAAATCATTTTATAACTTATAACCTCAAAATTAAAAGCAATACACCCTATCCTATTCTCCATATAGAAGTGGGTCTTTCCCCTATCAAGAGCCTAGCTATGACTAGGCTCTTGTTATATAAGCACAATATCACTAAAATGGGAGACCACATAATTCCTAATCTAGCTTTAAATTCCAGCCAAAACCACCTAAGGTTCAAACGAGGTTGGTATAAAGATACTAGGGCCTCATTAAACCATTGGGAGATCAACGAAAAATGTTGCAGTGAAAAATATTAATAAAATTAAAAATATTGTTACTTCTAAGTTTAAATACAAAACGTGGTGTGAGAAATATTTAGAGGCTAAAAGAAAATTAAAGTATTATAAGGAGGTCATCAACCCTACTCTCAAATATCAAAAGTATCTCTTTGTTTTAACTAGCTCAAAGAAAAAATTAATATAGCCAAGATAAAAATGAACTCTCATGAGCTCCATAGTGAAACAGGTCGTTGGGCATCTCCTAAAACACCATGGGTGGAAAGGACCTTCCATGTGAGAATATGAACATTGAGGATGGAAAGCACTTCCTCTTAGAGTGCCCTATGTACACCCACATTAGATCTCAATTTCATAATATGTGTTGCAATACCGACCTTCGTAGCCTTTTTACATGACAAAATTATAGTGAGCTCACAACGCTTCTCTCCAAACTCTTTGAGCATAGGAGTAAATTTTAAAACAAACTAAATAATTCCTTTCTTTAGGTTTGGTAGACAAAAGTTTGGTCTCAGTGGATTTTAACCGTCATCATCATCATCAAATATCATTGTAACACATTAAATTTGATATTTTAATTAATGTTTTAATTAATTAAAAAACATTACTTTAAACTTTTCTCAATATATTAATTAAAATATTTAAATCAATATATTAGTATTGATTAATAATAACATTAATTTATTAACACAGATATATTAATTGAAGTATTATCATATAATTATTTTAGTCAATTATATTAGTCAAATGTATAATTAATTTATTAATTAATATTTTATTTTATTTTTGTAAACTTCATAGTACCTTTCTATTTTCAAAATTATAGAGAAAAATTTGCTATACATATTCAATCATTTATGGTAGCCTCAACCTGCCCAAAGGAAACTAGGTCTGTTGGCCACTGGAGAGATTTAAAGGCTAACCAGAACTAAAATTGTTTTTTCCTTCTAGTGACTGCTTTTATCACTTTACTATGTCCATAACATTTACAACTGAAATAGAAACTATACCTATTAATCACCAAAAACATGAAATGAAACTATATACTAAGAAGATTTGCCATTTGAAGAATCCGCAGGGGCTAGGTCCTTTGCAAAGGAACCTAGAAATTCCACTTGCTGCATGGTTTGTAGTTGACGCTCAATTTTCCCAATTCTAGCATTTGCCTAGATCTGTGCCTTAGCCATCTCATGAATGTCCTGGTTTATCTATTGGAGTTCAAAGAGCACTAATAATTTGCCTTCTGTTACTTCCTTGCTCGCCATTGCCTTTGCTAGGACGCATTTCATTTTCCAATAAGTTATTACTGATTGCTGAAACAGAGAGACACTGCCTCTTGTACTACCTGGGTCTGATATAAAATCCATTTTAACCTCCTACTCTTTCAGGTCATCATCTTCACTATCACTTTGTCTCTCCCATCCCTGAATTGTATTTCGTATATGAGCCGAATTTCCAGCCTTATATACAACAACAATATTCTCCAAGAATTGTTTGTTACTCTTCCTTCCTCTTTTACTAAGGCCGACTGTTAGATTGATTTGTTGTTTCTTTCTTCTGTTTTGTCCTTTAACCATGATGGACCTACAGAGAATGTTGCTTAAAACCTTGAATAGGAACGTTCTGTATAGAAATAGGTTAGTAAGATGAACCGTATTATTTGTGTGGGATAACTTAGGAATCTCCAGTACAAGGAGAAGATTATTGGCAGATTCTGGCTCTCTTGGCCCTTTACATAATTGAGATATAAAAAATCGAGATTGACTAGAAAGAGTTTTCCGCCATTTAAAATTGTTTAACAACCATTGACAGACAGCAATCCAATTGCATCCCTCATCCCAACTACCCATATGAACCCCATGGTAGTGGAACAAAGTCATGAGATGAACAGAAACATTCATACCAACATTATGCCCTTTATTAATCCACAAATAGTCCATAATATTAATTAATATTAATTCTCAACCTTACAAATTTTAATAACTAACTTTCTCGCAATGATGCTATTTCCGAGCAATGAAGCATCCCTATTTATTCCTTAGGATCGATTAGCTTTTGCTCCTTTTCCTAAGGATGAACATCAATAGTTGGTTCAAAAAGTCCGCCAAATCCTAGTGATGTGATTAATCCGAAAGACATTCATCTATAGTAATATTGTTAAGGTAATTAATAGTATTGATATTATTAATTATTCATTTTTAAAGCTAATATTGAAATTTAAGTGTTATTAATAATAATAATGTTATTATCGTAACAAGGTTAACGTGTTAACAATTATATTTAATTGAATATTCAACATTTAATAAATTAATTAACACTAATATATTAATTATTAATAAATTGATTAACATTAATATTTTAATTAATTATTTAACTAATTTTTTAAGTATTTTTCTTATGCTTTAATTAATTAATTAATTAATTAATTATTGTTATAGTGAGTGATACTTTGGGTGAATTAAGGTTGCCTACTATCAAATAACATAAACATAAATTGACTATGTGAATGCGCTCATATTTAACTAATTTGGTTAACTATACTAATTATGTATTAAATATTTTTTAATTATGCATTATTACATTAGTTAATATATAAATATATAAATGGTAATAAATAAATTAGCTAATATCATTATTAATGAATTGTAACATATTAATTTAAATGTTTTTCTATAAGTGTTCTAATTACTATATTCTCAAATGTTTCAATTAATCAAATAATTTAATACTATAATAATATAATAACATGAAAGTAAATATGTAAAAATATATGTAATTCAATGACAATATAATAGAAACTATCTCATCAAGTGTCCAGTGTAGTGACATAAGTGGCACCTGATGGAATTTTCCAGTAGTTAAGCCTTTGACGGTATACATTATGTTCCCATGCAATATCAATATATGACGGGAGTTCGCCTAAGAAAGATAACTCGACCAAAACCCATGCGACTCTTTTGTCATACACCGCCAAGCACTTCAGATCCACGAAGACACACTTGCCAGTGCAATTTTCGATGGCTATAACCACATGATGGGTCCAGAATTCCATTCGTAGACTTGACATCTTCACCCACACCAGATGGTTCTATGGAGTGTCTCTCATGGGATTAAATCCTATATATCATCTGTGTAGTTCTAGGAAACATCTCCCCAGTACCCATGGCGTTCAAAGGCAGTCCCCCACGTCCTCTGGTTTCATGAAGTGGGAATTGTACCCTCCATTAAGGAGTTTAAAAACGTTCGACGAGTAGCCCAGTAGTTTTACCCATGCATCATTTAACCATTGTGCCATGTCCTCACTTATATCCCTATAAAAGAACCATCTTACCACTAGTTCCTGCTATTGATGACTGAGCGAATTGTCTCACATAATGTCATATCCAAAACTCAACAGGTTTGAAAGGTTTGGCAACTTTTTGCGAGTGGATATTATTACTTTTGTAGTTTGGCTCTGTTGTGTGGGCTAATAATGGTTCTTCAGTGTTCCTATCCCCTGCAACCTCAAAAAAATTAGTGGCCCATGTTACTAGGGGAGTGTCATTAATCCCAACTTGTGGCGGTAGCATCCCACCACCTTCCTCCAGCTCCACGACATGTATCAAAGTGTTTTTCGTAGATTCATCCGCCGCCAGATCCTCCAAAAAGGACTCTAAACCCACTATCAATCCCAAAAAGATGCCAAGTTAGCCATCCCATAACCTTTATATGATAACTTAGGCCAGAAATCTTCAACTTAGTAAATTATGCACAACCCCCAGAAAATTCCCCATCCCAAAATACTCCCTAAATAAATGCCCTTGTTCCCATCACGGTTCATTCCAGTTTTTCCCTAGGAAGATCTACCAACCTGGATCAAAAACCAAGACACAAACCCCTTCCTTAAATATGAAAGTTGTAGGCAACACCCAGAATAGTTACCACCTTTCATGAAGATGTCAAAATCGATAAATTTTTTTAGGTGCTCCAGGTTGTTTCACCGCCCTTTGTATTACCTTATTAAATGTGAATCATATCCTTACATGCAAAAATTCAAATTTTCCTGGGATTCAAAAAGTATCCCCCACCACGAGAATCTGGCTAGTTGTAACTTCGGTTCTTGTTGGAAGTGTTGGATAAAATCGACCGAGGTGTTTATGTCATATCCTCTAGCTTCAAACACCTAATGTCATCACCTCCCAACAAAATAGCTTAATATATGAGGGTTATGTGTTATTATCAGCATCTGCAACAAGTGTTGTTGTAGTCATTTCCCAACCGATGACAACTTTGAACCCCTTCACTATTATGCACGTTGGAAACACTAAAAATTCCTTCCATTTGCCGCCCCAAAGTTTCTGAACTCCCCTTATTCAAGTAGAGTCTCAAAGGAAAGGGAGTGTTTCCAAGAGTCTGTTCTTAAACAAAGCCAGGAGTATGAGCTGCAGTGAATCTAGTACACTCCCTGTGCACATTCCCTAAACAAGTTTGCATGTCTAAACAATCTCACATACACTTCCTCCTCAGTCCTCTTGCAATTTTGGATGCCCTTGACAAAGGCCACCGCATGATATCTATATAGTTACTAACAACAACGACAATAGACACACCCACATATGTTCCACCACTGGTGGTAGTGTTTCACCCCGAAACTCTTACAGTGTCTAGAGATGATAAATTATTGAGAGCGATTATCCCATAATGTGATGCTCCAATCCCCCAACCAATGGCGAGATGATAAATGCGTTTAAAATTGTTGCTAAGACCGTCACCGATGACCCGGAAACATTCACCCCACAGTGCTCAGTAGGGACTTACCAGTATAGGCCACAAACCCATAGGTTTAGTATTTCAAACCTTCAATTCCACTCAAACAAGGTTCAAACCCTCTTGTTATGGATGAAGTCCCAACAGAATCTATGGCCTAGCCTCCTCCTTCTTCTGAACACATTCTGTCGGTAAACCACATGGCCTTAAATCCATCGAAGAAAAATTTGCTTCTCATTACCCTCCTTTCATGGCACATAACCCTCTTTGCAAGCACTGGAAAGCCTGTGCATCTCTATCTTCGTTGAATCAACTTCTCTATGCATAGACACATTGGAGCATGTGTAGAATTATTGAAAATCAAAATAGCATAAATATGAATGATTTTGCAAGATCTCTAGAGGCATCTATATCTCTACTTTTCCTTTCATTTTCAATTGATGGAAGAAACGTTATACTCCAATATTTTGGGCCATTGCCAAAAAAATGTATTGTTATACTCGTCCCATAAACAACCACTTTTATAAAGCAAAATTGCTTAATGTTATGTCAACTTAGTAATGTCCTTAATATCTACTTTAGGAATGAATGAATACAATTAAACATGGTTTCTCCAACAACAATTATATGTCAATTATATGTCAAAGTGTGCAGATTTCTAGTAAAAATTAATGCAACTTGTTCTTTAAAATCATATTATATAAAATATTAACCATTTTCTTTGGGTGGAGAGTACCCAAGTCCCTACAAGAAAACTAGGATATTCACATTCAATAGGAGAACAATTTAAGTACAACATCCAATATTTATTTGAGGAAGATAAGATCAATCAAATTGTGATAGTTGGCCTTTTAGTGAAGATTCATAACAGAGGATCTGACATCTAATTGACGAAGGTAAAGATCAACCAGATTGCATCGAATTTAACGAAGATAAAGACCGATCAGATTGCGAAGTAGGCCGTGAGAATAACGTTGACAAAGACTGCAAGTTGCATCTGACGATGGTATCTATGAAGGTGCAGGTATCTTCTCCCGAATTCCCCTCTGGAATATCTGACACGTAACATTCCACAACATTAGTCCAAACCCTTCCCTCCTCCACGAACTCATTCAATGCGGTGACGGACCGATAATTCCGAAGGCGGTGTTCTCCTCCCAAAACCGTAACGCTGAGAATGTGCTTCTCCTCGTCCAAAATCTCGAGGCGCTCAATACTGTTCTTGGCTGGAAGCCCGGATACGACTTTGACCTCCCTCACGCATCCCATCTTCACATCTCCCTTGACGAAGCAGCTGCTAACGAAGGGCTTGTACGTTTCAGGTTTATCGAACCTTCGAATAACCGACCACACTCTGCTTGCGGGTGCGTTGATTGTCTGAATATTTACCGACGAGGACTGCTTATCTTCCTGGTCGATATGGTAAGCCGCCAAAACACCCTTGAGGTTTTTCAAACTGAAGGGGCTGCTTATGTTATGCTGCGCCGCAACCAGAATTTTGATTTGAATCTCTGGACAGATTTGAATCTCCATTCTCACAGGACAAATATCTCTGATTTATATATTTCTCAGACACCTGTGGCTGTAGAGACACACACAGATATATATGTATGGTGATGAGGAATAATCTCTTGGGTGAGCGAAGGGACAATGTTCCATGATCCTCGGCAACTGTACTATCCAAAGAAATACTGTACCCTCCATTAATTTTGCATCTGTGCGATCACAATGATATGCACCCCGTTCTGATAGAAGTAGGTTGTTGAACTGAGACACCTATCTGGAAACACGCACACCCAGTGTGCTCTCTCCACCAACAACTACTCCATACTATTAATTGTATACAACAGACAACATAAGATAATTGTATACACAGGACCATTAATTATTCCCCTTAATTAGATTAGTCCCTTTTTTTTTTCCTCGTATATTAGATTTAGATTTTTTAAAGAAAGTTCTGAGGATTTTTTTCCTTTTTTTGAAATTTAGGTTGCATGGTTGTCGACAACTAATTTCGCATACCGCATTCCCTCAGTATTTGCATTCCGTTTTCCCCTCCGGTGCACTCACAATTATTTGTACCCCGTTTTTCAATCTACACTAATATAAGTAGAGTGCACCGTGATCGCACCCAATGCACCCTCTCCGGTCAGGGCGGTTATTCGGATAAAAAATTTTCGACGAGGATGATAAACATGCAACATTTAAGTATACATGCCAATTCATCTCAATCCCTTCCTTTTACTATTTTTTTATTTTTTATTTTTATATTTGCGAGATTGTTTTAAGATAATTTTATATATTTAATAATGTTTAAAAATAATTTTATAATTTTGATTTTTTTTCTGT
The DNA here is from genome assembly GCA_034641835.2 of Pinus albicaulis. Lineage (NCBI taxonomy): Eukaryota > Viridiplantae > Streptophyta > Pinopsida > Pinales > Pinaceae > Pinus > Pinus albicaulis. The sequence continues at coordinate 132,173 of JAXQQM020082189.1, read as the reverse complement.
TGGTATAATTTTTTTTTAGAATGTAAAGATTTGTTGGAGAGAGATGTGAGATTTTTTGTAGTTTTGTGTGATAGTTATGAGATTTTTTTTTAATAGTTTTTATATGGTGATATTTTTTTATATGTATTTATTTATTTATTTTATTTATTTTTTTTACTTATGGTTTTAGAATGTATGGTTAGATGTTTAGTTTACATTTATAATGTTATAATAAAATGCTAATTATTTAAAAAGATGATAAAAGTGTTATATTTTATATATTATTATTATCCAATTTTAAGGTCCTAGACACCAGATTGGTGTATGAGACTCCTTTGTGGGACAAGTGATTGGCCTACCAGTAGCATGCATACTCTACAGCCTCTGCATTGAATCTATGGCTTGTTAGGAGGAAACGAGTCCTCTTAACCATTAGGCCTGCTGAAACTGTGTAACATACACTGATAACCTCACATGGAAATGCAAGTAGTTAAATTTTTTATACAAGTTACCCACGGGTAACTATCCATATCACTATTGAATATTCCTTACTAATCAATAGATAGAATGTTCATGAGTTCATAGTGTAACCTTAGTAGAAAAATAGTAAGTTGCTTAACAATTAACAACCACTATGGTAGTACATTAACATAAAACTCTATGATGTAACCTTGCATTCATTTCATTATTCATGTAGTCATCACATACATGACATTATGAACATCACAACAAGAAAGGAATCAGCATAATCAATTTGACACAATAACCAATCACATCATTAAATACCCATATATTGTGGAAACCCCGTAGGGTGAAAACCAGCAAACATTTAATTTTATTATTAAACGCTCATGAGGGTGTTCAACCCCCACTCAATTGCTTATAAGGGAGATCATCCCTTAACCATTGTTATAAATCTTACAAGGAAATATACAAACATCTAGCATTAATACATTACAATCATTAAAATAGCATTTACCCTCTAGTCTTCATATCTTCATATCATGGTGGCATCGATGTACTTACAACGTACCAACACACAATGCACCATCCTGCAGCTTGCACCCATCTACATGAACCATTAATCATTTGCCTACCACCATGTTAAGCATAAGTTTTCCTTTTCATAAGTCACCATCGCTTTCTGTTATTGATGTCATCAACAAGATATTATAGCATGATTAGACAAAGCCTCAAACAATCAATAATAAATCTTTAAGCAATCCTTTAAGGCTTATTCATGTGCATACATGAAATGTGAATACAATATCAAAACATGCTTCCTTCTAACGTCACTGCCTTAGTGTAAGCAAGTAATTACCAATTCATGTCAAGATAAACCCCGCATTATTATGACACTTCTCGCACATGCTCACATTCATACAGGAAAATTCACTACAATTTTCCAGGAATTCCTTTAATGGAAAATGACACAATGTGCATCCGAGTTACTTAAACTTTAACAAAAGAACCACCCCTTCAGCTTTTTCTTTTGGAGCATGCAAATATAATAAAGATAACACATTGACTGTTATTCCTATGCACAACATGCATAAAGTTTCTAAAATTAATTTCCCAACATAATACTTAACATAATAGAGCATGCAAACACATATTAACTTTTCAAGGAAATATAACATAAAAGGTATGCAAAACATGGTTTATTTTCTGTAAAACTAGTGGAATAAAGCATAAGAATGCATGTCTTATTCTCCAAATATTATACCAAGATTACCCATATATATATTTCAAGGAAACCAAAACATTACTTTAGTTTTTGTACATGTAATTAATCTTCTTTGCTAAAGAATCTTTTCCAATGTAGGATAACAAAACATGTTATCATTTCCCACATACAAATGTATATTCTTTCCAATGAAATATAATACAAATATTGCATGGATATACATGATACTATTTCAAAATAAAACTAACATAAACTAACATAATAGTTTTGTTAGCATAAAGGTACTCACATATTTTTCATAAAGATTAAGATAGCTCAGTATTTCTTTTATCCATGTAAAGAAAATACCTCTATAACACAATGGCTATTCTTGGTGCATGCAAGAGCTTATCAAAATAGCCCTTATTTAACGTAGGCAACACATTATTCTCTTCTTAGAATTCTACCATCATTAACTATTCCTTTTATGTAAACAAATGCATACTTCATTTGCATCATCACAACCTAGTTTTGTTGTGTTTATACTTGAAATATTCTTATGCTTCTCTTTCAAGAATTTATCATATATAACTTTCTTTTATACATAAAACTAGGAAACAATACGAAGGTTAACAACACCCAAATCAGGAAGTCGACATGCACTCTTTTCAAGAAGTTATTATTTCCAAGTAAGAACAACATATATAAAACAACATAATATTTTCCCAAGTAGAAATTATTCTTTTCACACAAGCTTCAACATGATGTTTCCCAAATAAACAATTATGTGAAACTATTATGGGTTCTTTATGAATTTTCTTCCAAGAAAACTCATTAATTTATCTCCCAATCCATGAAATATATTTAAGAATTATCCTCTTTAATGTATATTCACTTCCAAGAAAATAGCTTGGATTTCGTTATCATTTCATACACATGTACCAAATCCTTTTCAAAATACAACAAGCACCCTATATTTTTACATAAGATGTATGTATATATATATAGAAAAGTTAACTTACTTATCTTTTACTATGCTTAAGCTATATAATGAATTTAATATGCATCTTTTTCAAAACCATAATAATGTTTGTATGCAAACTATTCTTTCAGGAAAAGAATGATAAGAATACTTATCTCTTGAAACAAATTGGACAAATCTGGATTAGAGATGCATTGCCTTCCTTCAAAGTATCCAACTTTCCTTCATTATTTCCATACTCTATTGAGTTTGAGATAAACATACAATGAACGAGAGGTTCAAGGTAGAAACTGCAATTCTCATGCCTGGTAGATTTCAAGGGAGGGTAAAATAAACTTTACATAAATACGCTATCATCTCTCAAGAAAGATTGATTTCTAGCCACTTGCTCACTAATTTCGCTAACGAAATGTCTTTGGTCAATGAGTTCGTCCATTGAGGAAATGCTTACCTATTCATCATCTTCTTCTACCAACTTTCCTTATAACCAAAAGGAAGATTCTGACTCATTTTTCATCGTCGATAGATTCTGTAGGAAAGGAGCTTGGAACGAAACCAAATTCTCATCGCTCGCCAATCTTGGAAAAAGATCATTTTACCTTCTTGCTCTATTGTTGTAATCATTAAAGTAATGAAATATTTCCATCCCCACCCGTAAAAACCTCTCCCAAGATCTCCAGTAAATAACGAATACCAAGATCGTTATCAAGAATTCGTTAAACTTCAAACATGTTCTTGATAAAAATTTTAATTAATATTTATTTATTAATTCCATGTCTAGTTACGCGGTTTTAGGGACGTTACATACTCCCATCCTGAAGAGAACACCGTCCTCAGTGTGCTTCTCTCATTGAAACTTAAACTTATACTCATGATATAATATTATAAACAACCCAAAGGGGGTCTTTCCCTTTCAAATTGACACATTTTATTTTCCTTAAATGCCATTACTTGAAACAAGAATGTTTTTATCCATAGTCATAAGTAGGTATAGCTCAAAAAATATTCCATTTCCATTTTTAGCCACTTATTCATTATTCAAATTCATAAAAATATAGAAAAAATCTCTATACCAACTTACCATTACCTACCAATTACTTATTGGAAGTAATGATGACTTTTACACAAGCTCTCTAAGAATGGTTGAACAACCCATCAACACTCCATGGAAGAGCCTATAATGTATGACTAAAAAATTCAATCACTTCAGTCACATAGTTTCAATCAAAAGAAATACTTGCTACCTTCTCGAGAACATTCGCCCAATATCAAAGATATTTTTTAATTACTCATGCCTACATCATCTCACGAGACCCAGCTTTCTACACATATAACATAACTCAGATATTCTCCGCTTTATGCGCCAGATAACATTGATAGTTTTATACTGAATCACTTACAAATTCAGACTGTTATCCGGGGTTTAAATTCTTTTCAGTACTTATAGACAGCCATGGAATATAAGAATTTCCATGAAATTTTTTGGGCTTGACCTCCCCTCTTCTCAGTCCATCTAGTAGACTTATATATCTATATATATATTACTTTGTATTTCTCAGGTTTTTCTTTTCAGAGTTTTGTCCAACTCTAGATGATTGCTAGGCCCTTCCTCAACTTTCCAGTTTGCAGGCCTTATAAAATTTTCAACATTTTAAAGTTTCAGCATCGAGGTATAGATGTGTGCATCCTCGCATACATCTATCTATACTCAGTTAACCTCCATTGCTCCAACTACTTTCCCAGCAGTTTATATGGATGGTACACAGATGCTCTGTTCATTGTATTTTTACATATGCTTACAATCTTACCTCACACAAACTTTTATCACACACTAGATTATTCAATAGGATTCCCCCCTTATTTTACTGTTACAAACATTCAACATGTGTGACACTCTGGTACAGATTCAACTGTTCCATGGGAAAACTAGGAAACAGATCCTCTTGCTTCAATCAAATGGAGGTAGAGAATAATGAACTGGATAGTTTAGAATTCCTAGTGTTAGATCCTCGTCCTTAGTTAGGATTCAACTTCTGCTTTCATATGTTTACACTTACATTTAATAGAATAATTTAAATTCTAAATTTTACAATTCTTTCCATTGAAACACAGCTGACATACTGAACCCCATACTGCTATCACAGGGTTGTTGTTTCCTACTTTCTGTTATTGGTTACAGGGAATTCTGTGCCATCCGTATTGTTATGATAGGTTTAGTTGTTTGGTACTTGTTGTTCATGGGTACTGTTTTGTTAAAATTTTCTGTTTATACACACAGAAATTAAATATTCCTTTAAAATATAGCAAGCTATACCTATACATAGTTATTAGATTTGTTGTTCAATTGATCTATCATCTCTAACCTCATTACTACAAGGTACTCATCCCTACAACCCAACCCTTTGTCTCTGCTATCAATAGCTTTAGTTTGAAATTACATGAGTTACTGAACAATTAATCAATCTAACATTTGCATAATGCACCATAACATAACAATTCATAAATTGCATAATGAACCATAACATCACAATTCATAAATTACATAATGAACCATAACATCAAATTTCATAAAACAGGGATATGTTTAATACAGACTTACAGAAATCTCCAAATTTATGCATGCACACCTCTACTATGACCAGTCCTCCCAACCTTAGAGTTCGTTTATCTCCAGAACTCACCCCCGAGCTGAGATCCTCCAAGAACAGACTAACCTCAATCTGTTCTGGAGCAGCTTATTTAAGCTGTGCTTTCCCCAAAGCCTGTTTCCAATTCTGCGTCCAGAATTTCAGGATGCTTTATTCCTATTTAGCCTAGGCTTCCCATTTTGGGACTCTTTAAAGCTGCTTTAAGCTTTTCCTCGGCTTTTCCAGCTTTTTCTCACCTCTTCCCAACTACTCCTCTTCATTGGGGAAATTTAGATTTTTTCCTCAAAAATCTAAATTAGAAATAATTTCTTTCAAGGATTTTTGAAAGATTTTGGGGAAAGTCTTTTCCTTTTCCATTACCTCATGGATTAGGCAGGTGATCTCACTTTCTCATCTGGTCATAGTGCATGCACAATATTCTATTTATTTTTCATAAATAAATAGTTAACCACATCCACACAATAATTATCCATTGGGGTCCACTCCCCTTTGGATTTATGTTCAAATGTATCATTTGAAAAGCATAAAACTTGGGGGTGTTACATCCACAGAATTACTTAAAAACACCCGACCCTCTAATCAACACATCACATGCACATTGTCTTAGCTCCTGCTAAATACATCCACGACTTGATAAAGACATCCCTGATATTCCAAAGTACTCAGAGAGCACCTAGCTCTCTAATCGTACCAATGGTCAATCAATGCGCCATGGGAATATCCTAGCCTCTCTGAAGAACAAATGAACTTATACATTCAGTAATTCATTTTCTGAGCAATAAACGTATTTCCTTTCCGAGCACTAAACTCCTTTCATCTTAATATCTACATAACATATTTACACAATCATATAAAAATTCATTTTAATACAACACATAACTTATTACTTAATTTGTTCCGCTATGAGAACCATAATGGTAAACAAAATGCTCTTCGCAACCCATGGGAGTTGGTTTCTGCAACCAAATTGAGTCATTTTCACATCTAGATAGTTATTTGACAAAAAAAAACATTCCAGGTCTAGTACGGAATTCCACTTGCAAACGATCTCGAGAATTCCAATGACCGCTCAAGGTCTAGTATAGGATTCCTGTTGGTAACATCATGCCTATTCCTCTGACAGTATCTCGTCTATGAGGAATTTTGGACATCCTCCAACATGCTCCAAAATCAATAAAGTTGCCTCAGGTTTTCCCCTCTTCACCATCTTGGACAACTATTTTCTCTTAATGAGATCATATATCTCTAGGGAGAGTAAATATGGATAGGTAAGTGCCATCAACCCCTCCGGGCAGCCAAGCACCGTCAACCCAAGGCCTTCTAGCCTTTCACAATTGTTGATAATTGTCTGGCATGTTAAATTTCTTGGAAGATTGTTTCCTATAGTAAATTAAATAGTTAACTTTATTCACATAATACATAAAGAAAAAAGAAATGTTAAGTACATCATAAATACCTAATTCTCCACATGGGTCTAATGATATCTAGATTAACAGAAACATCACTAACATACATGTGTTATACATTATTATTTCCCAAATTACATAATCATGTGCATTATACATGATAGTTTATCAATTAATGCTACAGTAATTTTTCCATGGCACTATTTTACATTCACAGTTTTTCTTGTTGCCACTAAGCTAACCATGCTTTTCTTGTTGTCATTAAGCTAACCATGCTTAATCTCAATCTCATCAACGACACTAATCATGAATATGCATTGTTAAAAAAAAACAAAAAGTATTCACTTTCAAATTAATTTTAGTTTCATGCATACAAGTATATAAAAATATTCATTAATGTGTATGTGTCAATAACGATTGGGGTAATAGTCCCACGGGTAACAGTCCAGCATTACCAATTCCAATAGTGTACTCTTACCAAAAGTCTGACGTGAAGTAAATACTTGTTCAAAACTTCCAATAATCTTTAATCAAAACCAATTCATGCATATATATTTTATTAGTTAGCCATACAACACTAACTAATCAATGCACTTAATAATCTTAATGCATCCATGACATGACTCATTCAAAAACTATTCATTCAACAACTAGTCATTATAGTCAAATCTCTCTACTTGACCCATTGTGTATTTTTAACATCTGAAAGAGTTCATTCAATTTCATTTTAAAACACTCTCATCCTCTTCAAGGACTTTCTCTGTATTTTTCATTCATGTGTTAGTTTCACACATCATCAGTATACATATTCATCTTTTTCGAGTAGTGCATGGTAGCTTTAATTATGCTTATTAAATGTATGAGTAATATGTCATATACCCAAATGTTAATATTCAACTCTCACTTTCACTAGTAAGGACTCAGGTTGTTCATAATTACAACAAAGGTTTCATTGTCCTTTATCCTCAACATGATTCCAATGTTATGAAAAGTGTTCTGCAACAACATTTATTACTTTTTACTCTTCAATGTAGTTATAAACATGATTCACACATCTCATGTCAAGAGTAGACTACTCCATATATCATTCAATATGTTGATTGCTAGAATCATGTATTAATCAATATGTAGATTTATGTAATCATACCTTAGCTGATGTCCATTAGTAGCATACCTCAATTTATTTTCACTTAACAAATCCAAAAGGCGCTAGTGATGCAACCTTTAGCTCAATAATAACTTTTAGCTCCTTTTCAGAATACAACAAGCATCCTATATTTTTACATAAGATTTATGTATATATATATAGAAAAGCTAACTTACTTATCTTTTTCTATGCTTAGTCTATATAATGAACTTAATATGCATCTTTTTCAACACCATAATAATGTTTGTATGCAAAATATTCTTTCAAGAAAAGAATGATATGGATACTTATCTCTTGAAACACATTGGTCAAATATGGATTCAAGATGCGTTTCCTTCCTTCACGGTATCCAACTTTCCTTCACAATTTCCATACTCTATTAAGTTGGAGGTAAACATACAATGAACGAGGGGTTCAAGGTAGGAACTGCAATTCTCATGCCTAGTAGATTCAAGGGAGGGTAAAATAAACTTTATAGAAATACGCAATCATCTCTCGAGAAAGATCGATTTCCAGCCACTTGCTCACTAATTTCGGTAACCAAAGGTCTTTGATCAATGAGTTTGTCCATTTAGGAAACGCTGACTTATTCATCAACTCCTTCTACCAACTTTTCTTATAACCAAAAGGAAGATTCTGACTCATTGTTCATCGTCAATAGATTTTGCAGGAAAGGAGCTTGGAACAAAACCAAATTCTCATCGCTCATCAAGCTTGGAAAACAACACTTTACCTTCTTTCTCTACTATTTTACGCAATACATTAATGAAATATTTGCATCCCCACCTGTAAAAACCTCTCCCAAGATCTCCGGTAAATAACGAATACCCATATCGTTATCAAGAATTCGTTAAAGTTCCAACCAGTTCTTGATAAAAGTTTTAATTAATATTTCTTTATTAATTCCATGTCTAGTTACGTGGTTTTAGGGATGTTACAAACTGTATATTAATTTTTTATTTATTTTTAATTAGAATTAATTTTTATCTTAGTTTAAGTATTTTTTTTGTATTTAATAGATTTTTAATTTAAGTTGAATGTAAATTTAAGTTTTCATCTATATTATATAAATTTTCTAAAAGTAAGTTATATATATATATTTTTAAATTGTAATTTCATATTTGTAAAAATTATATATTCATGGTAATAATAATATATTTTAAAAGAAAACCAAAATATTGAAATAAAATATAATTGATTATCTTTATAATTTAAACTATGTTTTAACATTTAAAAAATTAAAGAGACAATGTATTAAATCTTTGTAGGTTTTCTCACACCACATGTACACATTCACATATATTTTAAATTTATGTGAAAGTAAATAATTTGTTTATATATTTAATATACACATATATATGTCTATGCGCGTTCTTTTATGAGACTTTTCCTCATTACACTTTTGAAAATTCATGGTCAAAACACATCCCTTTTACCTTTACATATGTCTCCTTTATCTTAACCCACATGATGAATAAAAAATCTACCATTAAATCCTTCTCAACCATCGACTTGGCCAGAGAATTTTTGCATTATGCTACCGTGACCGATTCAACGGATACACCCAACAGCATCAAAGGTTAAAAAATAATGTAGTGTGATGGAAAGGCAAAGGGAAGGGGCAACTTAGTGGCCACACACTACAACTGAAACCAATCTAATTGGAATTCAAGGCCAAATTCCTTATATTTCAATGCATCTTTGATGCTTAGCACAAATGTTAATTTTCATGAGTTAGTGGTTAGATGCATAGCATTAGTTCATACTGGCACTCATATATATATATATATATATATATATATATATATATATATATATATATATATATATATTATGCATTCATTCTCTCTTACCCATCAATGCTACATACATTGACCTTGTTCAAACAGAATAAACACTAGTAATTGCACCACATATCAAAGGAGACACCATAACACAACAGGACAGGGGAAAGAGTAGCTTTGAATAAAAAGGCAATGGCATAGGAAAGAGTAGCCTAGAAGAAATAAGATGTTGCAGAGAACGAGCCATAGTGAAGGAATGAAAGGAAAATTTTTCTTCCATTGAAGCAAGTCGTGGAGGTTTCAAAGATATTGATGATAAGAGTTATCTACCAGAAAATTTTGTTATTTATTTTGAAATAGGAAACTGGGGGTGAAAACATATATGTAAACCAACATAATCTGTTCACATATATAAAAAAAATTGTTATAGATATTGAAATAGGAAATTAGGGGTGAAAATCCTTTGGTGATTAATAATCCTCTGAAACAAGAATGAAATGAGCATGTAACTGAAATAATATATTGTAAATACAAGTACAATATATCTAGCATAGATGTAAATAAAGAGATTTTTTATTAACAAAAATAGAGTTCTCTCCAAGTTCATCTACATATCCCAAAGCCAATTGCATGCTTATTAGAAATTGTATATGAAGAACATAGTCTTTTTTTCAAGAAAGTAGGAATGTCATTTTAGTATGGAGAAATTTTTGGAAGGAGATATTGTTTTTTATGTTATGGTTTATTTTCTCCGTTTATTTTCTTAACTCCAAACTGTCAAGCCTTTCTCTCAGGCACTAAAATTCCTATGAGGTCCATCACAATGTATGGGGTTCATTGCAACCTTGGATATATTCTGTGAGTTGTTGTGATTTTTTTCTTGTGGCTACAACTTAGTTTTGGTTTTCACCTAGTTATCATGATTCAAAACTTTGTTATCATCTTAGATCCTTATAGCATTATATATATTATGTGAGCTAATGTGATGTTTTGTTCATCACAATGATTCAAAAATCAATTATCATACCACAATATTGACTTTCTTGTTGTCTGTTTTGTTTATGAACCCCTTAAAAAAAATAGAGGAACATTTGATTTTACAGTGTGATCTCCCCAGCATGGGCGGGGGTTTCAAAAATTGGAGAGTAAATTGAGTGGTTATTGTTAGAAATTGCTGTATAAGATGGGAAATTTGGATGGTTTGTAGACAATATGGATGTCATAACATATATCTTTTTTGAATTTTTTAGTGTCTCTGGCCCCCATCCATCTAATAGGATCCATTTCAACTAAGAACATCAATACATCATTGTGTGAATGATAACTTGTGACATCCCTAGCCATTTTCTTTTATTATGGATCAAGTTATAAACTAATAACTTGTGAAATCCCTAGCCATTTTCTTTGATTGTGGATCAAGTTATAAACTAGAATATACTCTATCTTAAGAAGACTCTACAATATATATTGGATGAAGGGTAAGGTTATGATAAAAATTGTAAAAAAACCCCTTAAGGTTGTCTCAACTTACTCTATTGTTAATCACATAGTGTCAATTTTGTAAAACTATATTCTACAATAAGGACTAAGTGGGTTTTTTCTTTTGTAAGTTTTGTTTGGAATTGAAAAATAAAAAAAAATTATAAAAGCTAAAATTATGTAGTGGAAAACTTTTTTTAAAATTTCAGAATAAGAATTTGAGTAGGTTTGACATCATATAATATGAAAATTGTTTATGATTATAAAGTAAAAACATGTAATATTTTTTTAGCTACAAGCATGTATTATATATACATATATATATATATATATATATATATATATATATATATATATATATATATATATATATTGAACAGAATAAATTTGATATTCATCAACAAAAAAAAAAAATTTGAAAGAGTATGTATGTACTTGCAATTAGGTAATTAAAGATATGTATATATATTTTTCTTAACAAAAGAAATTTGATATTCATTAACCAAAAAAATGTGAAAGAGTATGTATGTAGTTAAAAACTATTATGTAGTTACAAACTATTACAATTAAGTAACTAACGGTAAATTTAATGTTATTGAAGAAATGAGAATTATGAACATTCATCAAAATTTAGTTACATTTTATTAAGTAAAATTTTAAAAGAATAATGGTTATAAACATTTAAAGATATTGTTATTAAATAATTATTTTAGATCTATATTATTTATGAGAGGGATCAATGAGGTTTTCATATCAAGGTATTTGATCCCCCCTAGATCTTGGTAGATTGAGAGTTAGGCCATCTTAATTTCCCCCTTTAGATAAACCACATTCCACATGAATACCATGGATCAATACCATTGGTTGTTTTTATAGTTTAGTGTTATTTTATTTTATTATTTTTATTTTTTATTGTATCTTGACCAAGTTAAAATGTTCATTGCATTATATCAATATTTTTATTTAATTTACTTTTATTTTTATTGTGTAATTTGACAAAGTCACCAAAACCTAAATTTAATCTAACTTCTTAAAAATAAGAAAAACTAACATTATAAAAAACATATGTAAAACTATTTACTTATGGATCTAATGGCTTAAAACATTTGAATCGTCTAACATCTGATCCAATGGAATTCCACATGAATACCATTGGTGAATACCATGGGTTGTTTTTATACTTTAGTATTATGTTATTTTATTATTTTTATTTTTTATTTTATCATGACCTAGTGAAAATGTTCATCACATTATATCAACCTTTTTATTTAATTTACTTTTATTTTTATTTTTTTATAATGAGTCACCAAAACCTAAATTCAGCCAAATTATTAAAAAAAGAAAAAAAACTAACATTATAAAAAACATATATAAAACTATTTACTTGTGGATCCAATGGCCTAAAACATTTAAATCATCTAACATTTGATCCAATGGCTTAGACATGGACACAGTGACAACTAGGGGATTTGTTTTCAAATAGGAATGCTTACAGCGTAATTAACTGTCACACTCATTTGTTACTATTACTAACAAATTATTTTCCGAAAATGATGACCGTTACAAATTAGTAACAAAATTATATACTAGTTTAAAATATAATTAAATAAATGTGCATGACATGGCATGCTATATAAAATTTTGTGCTCGAAACATACACAAAGTTGTGAGATGTTTGTTGAAAACTACATCACTATTGAGAGCCAGGGGGTGAATCAGCAGTGATGGAAATTATAAATTGTTTCTTCAATTAATCAATATTTAACCATGCATGAACTAAAACAAAAAACTGTAGATCAAAGCACCAAAAATAAGCATGTGACCATAAAATCAATCAAAACAATGGAAAAAGTACGTCTCGTAGAAAACCCTTTGCCGAATAAAAACCACCCTGTTGTTATCGTGATGCTCAATATTTTATGATATGTGGAACAAATTATACATGGATAATATTACACCCATATTTCATAAGACTCGACTTCTTTCACATTATACTGGAACCTATTAAATAGGAAATTACTTCTCTCACGGATCTACGGACTACCATCCATTGAAGGCCATGATGATCAATAATCCTTGCCCAACTTCCACTGCACTATCCAACTCCTAATGGATGAAGAAATCCCTTCCTTCTACTAAATCCTCCAATTAAATGTCTACTATGAAGCCTCCATGCCTTCACTTCCTCCATGTGAGCCTCATTTAATATATTTTCCTACTAGAGCCATAAAATTTCTCAACATGAGCACTGCAACGACATAACATCAAAGCACAATCAAATAAAAAATTTGCACACAGAAAAATAAAAAATTGCACAAAACATATCCACACAAGTTTCAAAACAATCTCCTCATAACATTACTCTAATCCACACTACAAACCCTCACTCGCTGCATAAATATAATGGCTAAAATAAACTTTACGTCATTGTTTCTACAACTGAAAACTACTTCAGAAATTCTACAATATAATCCTCACACAACTTGCATACCCTTCTCCAAGCTCACACTTACTCCACACATCAAAAAAATAAACCATACTAGCAATGATATTTCTCCAATATATGGATGAACACAAGTGCTCAACTCAATAATTACACAAATCTACTGGGCTTCACAAATCTATTCATATGCTTGATTTGATCTGAATTCAGCTCATTAATTCTATAAAACCACTAAATCCACTTTCCTTTTTATATATTCAACTTTAATTCACTTCTGGAGGTCCCACGAACTTTTCCGATCATAAATGGAAAATTTTTGAACAAGAATGTCACCAAAACACAAAAATTAGCCGACTAGTGCAAGAAAGACAGAGAAAAACTAATGGAACTTTTCAGTGGCTCCCACGGGCTTGGCTCTATTAGGTCCCTATATTGCTAGTTTAATCCCTTATTATTATTACTGTACCCCCCTTATTTTTATTATTGTACCACTTTAACCACAATATTGTTATTATTTTTCCCTTCAATTTTTATTGTTAGGGCAGCTAGGATTATATTGTGGGCCCATGGACTCCTATATATAGAAGGAGGTTTTGGTCATTTGTGTTAACAAAGAATTGTTCATTTATGTAAAGTATTGGAGGTTGCCCCCTTGAATTCGTTGATTTGTAATGCATTGATCTCTCTTTTCTTCTATTTTTGGAGCTGGTTTCATAACATTTGGTATGGGAGCTTTGGATTCTAGGGTTTCGTTGCTCCAAACATATCATTGTGGCATTTTCGCAATATAATTTTTTTGTACGAAGGTTCACAAGCTGACATTTGTACAGTGGGAATAGGAAATCCTAACGAACCTCCTATAAAAATTTTAGATCTTGGTTCGCAAAATTTGCAGAGATATGATCTGGGGAAGTTAGGGTTTTTTCAGGCTCCTGAATTTCAACTAAAACAAGTCATCGTAGAATTTTTTCTATAGCATTTCATATACGAAGTTTTAGAAATTGAAATTTCTACAGTTCGAAGCCTAAATATTGAGGAACCTCATGTAAAAATTTCAGATCTTGGTTCGCAATATTTTTGGTGATATGATCTGTGGAAATTAGGATTGTTTTAGGCTCCCGAATTTCATCTCAAAGAGGTGACCGTGAGAAAAATGTCATAAATCTCTCTCTGAAATTTGGACTGAGATTCTATAGAAAGTGGCCACAAGTACACGGACTTTCGTTTTATATATATATATCAATTTTAGAGTTGAAGGAGCAATGACACATGGCAAGTCATACAAGTTCGCTCTACTGAACCAGTCCATAATTAGGTCATCGTGGGAGATTGGGCATAGCTTTTCCTTGAAGAATCGAAATTAGGTCAGACCTGTGTCATTCGAAAGAAGACTCAGAGGGCTACTTTAGGGCTGAATTTTAGATATTGAAGATCTGAAATCACAGAGATAATTCAGTTTCAATATCGAGATCCTCAAAAGAAAGAAAAATGTGTGTATTTTTTTCAAATTACATAAGTCTCGTTTGAAAAAAAGAATTAGTTTGAATTTATTCCAAGGGCATATTGAATAATATATATCAATATTGGGTTCTAAAATGCATCCTAAAAAGAATTCAACACCCATTAAGCCTTTAGAAGGATCTACTATGACTCACGAAGACAAAGAAACACAACATGAGATATCAAAATCAGAAGAGAAAGTGAACCAAATTTTTCTATCGCAAATAGCAACAAAAAATGAAATGGAAGTTTTTAAGAAAGGCGTGGAAACTAATATGGATGGTTTGAAGAAAGGCATGGAAGCTAAGATGAATGATTTGGAAGCTATGATAGATGGCATGGAAGTGGGAATGGAAGCTAAAATGGATGGCATGGAAGCTAAGATGGATAACATGGAAGCCAAGATCTATGAAAAAATGAAAAGCAAAATGGAAAACATGAAGAATGATTTCCCAAAGTTGATACAATAAATGTTTCCTAATGGCGAAAAGATAGTAGAGGAGACTGATAATGAGAACAAAATAAATGTTAATCATGGTTTTATAAACTCTAATGTTGGATGGAAGAACCATCATATTCCAAAGATGGATATGAGGAAGTTTTATGGCAAGGATCCCGTAACATGGTTACTATAGATGGAGCAATATTTTGATCTCAATAATGTGAAAAAAACACAAAAGGTACGCATTGAAACTTTACATTTAGAAAAAAATACATTTGTATGGTATCGATGGCTTTTCTTCGTAAAAAAATTTTCAGTTGGCCAAATTTTACGGAGGAAATGATAGCACATTATGAGGATACAAAATTCAACACCTTCTTTAGCCAATTGATAAATCTCAGACAAAAGGGTTTAACGGTGGAGAAGATTGAGGACTTCTAAAAATTGAATATAAGGGTAACTGATATTCTAAAGGAACACATGATTGATGTCTTCATAGGGACTTTAAAGGATAACATCCAACATGAAGTTCACGTTTGGAAACCTGACTCATTAGAAAAGGCATTCAGATTGAAAAGAAAATTTGAATGTAAAATTATGGCAACAAGGAAGCCTACTGCTCACATATATAAAGATGGAAGTGCTTCTACTCCTAGAATTCCACAACCTACAGGGTTGACACCACAAAAATTGGAAGAAAAAAGAGAAAAAGTGCTTTGCTACAATTGTGATAGCAAATACACTAAAGGTCGTAAGTGTGTTGATAAGAAATTATTTTACATAGATTGTGAAGAGGAAGAATAAAATCAACAAGAATATTCAAAAGAAGAGGATATACACCAGGAACAAACCCTAGAAGAGGAAGAAATGAGTCTGACCATATTGTGTAATGCATTGGCAAGAATTACCACTCCCCAAACTCTCAAGATAGAAGGACATATCAAGAAGAAAAAGGTAATAATGTTTATTGATTCGGGTAGTACCCATATTTTTTTGCATTGTAAGGTAGGCAAGGAATTGAATTGTTTCCTATACCTAGCACCAGAATTTCAAGTGATGGTTGAAAATGGAGGAACTATAAATTGCTCTGAAAAAGTCCATAATATCAAGCTAACCATGGGGGAATTTGTATTGAATAGTACAATGCTTTCCATTCCTATGGGAGGTGATGATGTTGTACTAGGAGTACAATGGTTACAATATTTGGGGATGGTAGCTTTTATTTTCAAGAAATTTTCTTGTAATTTTTTTCAGAAGGAAAGGAATTCGAATTATGGGGTATCCCAGGGAAGCTAGGAAATATAATAAGTGCTAATGTCATGAAAAAGCTTCTGAAGAAGGAACAACGAGGCATAATTGCACAATTATGCTTACTAGAAGTTCAAACATCAAAATCATCTATTTTTGCATATCTCCAAAAAGTCTTGGATAATCATTCCAAGGTGTTTGAAACTCCCAATGGACTCCCACCTATTCGTGATCATGATCATGCTATTCATTTGATTCCAGCAAGTGTTCCTCCAAACATTAGGCCTTATAGATATCCTTATGTCCAAAAGACCGAAATTGAATGTATGATTGCAGAAATGTTAGAGGCTGGTATAATTCAACCTATTCAAAGTTCTTTCTCTGCTCGAGTAGTATTGGTGCAAAAGAAGGATGGATCATGGTGCATGTGTTCTAATTATAGGGAGCTCAATAAGCTCGCCATTAAAGATACATTTTTCATTCCTGTGATTGTTGAATTATTGGATGAATTAAACGGAGAAATTTATTTTACCAAGTTGGATATTTGTTCAAGATATCATCAAAAAATAATGGAGACTGAAGATATTTTCAAAACAACATTTCGAACTCATAAGGGTAATTATGAATTTTTGGTCATGCCATTTGGCCTTACCAATGCACCTTCTACATTTCAAGGGTTGATGAATTCTATTTTCAAACCCTTCCTTAGAAAATTTTTGTTGGTATCTTTTGATGATATACTAATCTACAGTAGGTCTTGGAAGGATCATGTTCAATATGTTGACGAGGTGCTCAAACTGTTGCAGGAGAAACAATTATATGCAAAAACATCCAAATGTTTCTTTGGAGTACAAGAGGTGGAATATCTAGGTCATATTGTATCTCACGAGGGTGTTAAGGTAGAACCTAACAAAATTAAATCCATTAAGGAATGGAAATTCCCCACAACCATAAACCAATTACGAGGTTTTCTCAGATTAACAGGGTATTATCGCAATTTTTTTAAGTGTTATCGGAGAATAGCAGCACCTCTAACAACATTATTGAAGAAAGATGCATTTTCATGGACTCCTGAAGCAACTAAGGCCTTTGAACATCTAAAAGGGGTAGTGTGCCTAGAACCGGTATTAGCTACGCCAGACTTCAAAAAAACCTTTATTGTGGAATGTGATACCTTAGGAAATGGAATTAGTGTTTTCTTAATACAGGAAGGAAGACCCATTTCTTTTGAAATTTGTCCAATCAAAGGAAAGTATTTACAGAAAACTATTTATGAGAATGAAATGTTAGCAATACTACATGCACTAAAGAAATGGCGACCTTACCTAATAGGAAAATGCTTGAAGGTAAAATCTGATCATGATAGTCTTAAAGACTTTTTGGAACAAAGACTATCTTCAGAAGAGAAGCAAAAATGGGTCACAAAGATGTTGGTTTATGACTTTGAAATAATCTACAAAAAAGGGAAGTTAAATGTTGTTGCAAATGCAATCTCAAGAAAGAATGAAGAAGTGGAAGCATTTCTTTGTGCCATTTCTAATATCCAACCACATTGGATAACTGAAGCAAGGGATCAATGCAAGAAGGATGAAGAAGTGTGGACACTCATTCAAAATTTGTAGAAAGTTCCTAGTACATCTCATGCATTTAGTTGGAAAAATGATTCCTTATGGTACAAAGATCGCTTATATCTTTGTAAGAATTTAGCACTATAAAAAAAGATACTTTTGGAATTGCACACTTCTCCTATAGGAGGAAACTCGGGATTTTTAAAAACTTTCCACGGGGTGAACAAAATATTTTTTTGGGATCATGGCCTTAAATATAATATTCAAAAGTTTTTGGCAGAATTTTTGGTTTGCCAGGAAAATAAACTTGAGACAATTAAGACCCCGGATCTTCTACAACCTTATCCATTCCAATTCAATGCTGGGAGGAGATTTCAATGGATTTATCATAGGTCACCTAAGTCCAAAGGAAATAGTCTCATCATGGTGGTAGTTGATAGACTTACCAAGTATGCACACTTTTGTGCATTATCTCATCCATTTAAAACAAGTACATTTGCTACTACATTTATGGACACAATTCAAAAGCTACATGGAAACCCAAAGGTTATTGTGAGCGACAGAGATCCCATTTTTACTGGAAATGTTTGGATGGAGATATTTTCTTGTTTGGGTACTCAATTAGCTCATAGCGCATATTATCATCCTCAATCCGGTTGTCCAACTCAGATAGTGAATAAATGTTTGGAAGGATATCTTCATTTTTTTCTTTCTAATAAGAAAACACAATGGGTCAAGTGGTTACCTCTCGCTGAATGGTGGTATAACACTTCCTTCCATAATGCAACAAAAATGACCCCATTTATGGCACTTTATGGATATCATCGACCATCCATCACATCATATTTAAATTATAAGGTTCAAGCAGTGGAAGATCACATCAAGCATCAACAAGAAGTTCTCCAACTCTTAAAGGATAACCTAAATTTGGCACAAAATCGAATGAAACAACAGGCAGATCAACATCGTAGGGAAAGAAGTTTTGATGTCAGAGACTAGGTATTTTATGGCTACAACCATACAAAAAAATTTCCCTCAAGCAAGCTAAGAAGGATAATAAATTATCACCAAAGTACTATGGTCCTTACAAGGTTTTGCAAAAGATTGGTACCATGTCATACAAATTGGAGCTTCTTGCTTCTTCGCAAGTGCATCCAGTTTTCTATGTTTCATGCTTAAAGAGGGTTATAGGTGAAAATATTATAGTTCAAAAAATATTGCCAAAACCTGATGAGGAAGGAAAATTCATATTGGAACCTAAAGCAGTCATGGAAACAAGAACTCGACAGCTACGAAATCGATCAATTTCAAAGTATCTCATCAACTGGAAGAACTTACCCATTGAATATTTGATCTGAATTTATGTAGGAACGCAACAGAATAAACACATAACCATAAATACATAGATGCAGTGGAAATAATGCGTCATTTCATTAATAACAGAAATATGCTTACAGACATAATGGAAATAAAATAGCTAGGGTGCTGGTAGCGAATCTCTGAGAAGAGATGTGATGGCTATAGACCTCTGAACTATGTTACAATGAGGCTTGAGGGCTTATTTATTATTCATAAACAATGTAGAATCCGAAACGTCCAAAAACCTAACCGTAGGAGATGAGGCGCCAAAACTGTGGGCGCCCGTTTGGGTAAATTGGTGGTTCAACTTTTCGGGGGCGTAACTTTGGCACCCGATCTTCGTTTGATGCACTCAATAGCTCGTTAGAAAGATCTATCTAAGGACTACAACTTTCGGGACGAATTTGATGCTCAAATTCACTTGTAAAACGATACCCAAAAAACGTCATTTAGGACTTCAAAATAGCTCCGGAAGTTCAGGACCCAAAAAACTGCTAAAAATAGTGAGTTTTGTTGCAACTTGAAAATTGAAAGAACTGATGATGGGGGTTCAAATGGAATAGGTGGGTGGCCACCAATATCCACCTGGATCATTAAGCCCCCGAAACGGCTCCAAGAGTGGAGGACCCGAAAACCTGCTAAAAATAGTAAGTTGTGCTGAATGTGAAAAGCTGCAAGAATTGATGGTGTTGGTCCAAATGGAATAGGTGGGTGGCCACCGATATCCACCTAGATCATTCCTCCCTCCTTAGGAAGCAATGGTCCCCATTTTGTTGAGATCCTCCATGAGATGAAGCAAATTCTGTTGAACTGAGTATTAGATGTATTGAAGATGTCATGGACCTACGGGTGGACATGCTGGATGCGTTTAGTAAATTTCGTTTCCTTATCATCCTTAGAGAGTACATGTTTGGATTCTGTATGTGTAGTTGCAGGATGTATGGCAACATCAGGCGATGGTGCGTTGGGAGTCAAATCAATGGAGTGCTTGTCCTAACAGTGTAGAGGAACCTTTATGAGTGAGGAGAAATTGTCATCGTATTCCTCCATAACTTTGTCCATCTGTTGCAGTCGTGCAAGGGAGCCCTGTTTCAAGGTTGTGTCCATAATATTCTTCTTTCCCTGTGAGTGAGTCGTAATGAAAATGAATTTCCTGGTTTGGGAAACAATCTTACTGCGTTGTTTTGCAGTAGTCAAAGAGATGACAAGAGGCGGTACTACCTCTAGTATCCTGTACAAGTTATTTCCCAAAGTAATAATAACAGCACGAGGCCTAGACTCATACATAGCATGTCGCCTCCACAAGTATGGTTGGCCCAATAATACATCAGCTACATCAAGAGGAGCAACATCACACAATATCTCATCCATGAATGGCTTGATAATGTATGGAAGGCGGAACTGTTGGCGGATGTGGAGATCTCTCCCTGGGTGGAGCCACCCGATGGTATATGAATGTGGGTGTGCTATGGTCGGTAGGTCGAGCCGCTTCACGAACTCCGCTGAAATGAGGTTCTTTTGGCTTCCGCTATCGACGAGAAATTGAAACTGAGAACCATTTACCCACATCTGCGACTGGAAGAGGCGCTCCCCCTCCTTTGGATCCTCTAGACCCTCCTTCTGGATCTTGGTGGTGGCAACAATGGCACTGGGATCCACATCAATGATTTGCTTCCCTTTGTCATTGCCTTTGTCTGGTTCTAACTCAGGATCAGAAAATGCATCTAATTCGGGTGCGTTTAGTTCGACCACCAAAGACTGTTTGGCCTGACACTCGTTTGTGTTGTGAGTGGGGCTGTTATGAAAGTCACACCACTTCCCTGTGTCCTTCTTTGGATTTGTGGTGTTGTTCTAAGTCGCATTGCTTTGGCCTTGCCCCTTGTTCTTTGGTTCGGGGGCACCTTTCAGATTTGCAGATCCAAAGTCTCGCTTCTTCTGCTTAAATTTCTGCTCGATCCTGGCGGCATAGCGATATGCCGTGCCAAGTGATGTAATGTCGAGGAAATCCATTTCCTCCTAAATGTGTTTGTGCAGACAACCGTGGTACTTGAGCACCAAATGTCTCTCCGAATCTTTAATACCCAACTTTGTACGCAAGGTATGGAACAGATTCGTCAGTTCGTGCACATCTTGATCCTTTTGTTGCCGCAGCGTGGTCCATTGGATGTATTTGTCCTCATAGCTCCCCACGGGGTAATATTGTTCCTTGATGCCGTCTCGGAACAAATTCCAAGTGGGGGTGGTGGAGAACAGAGAGGGTTCCCCTTCGCCCTCTTGCTTACGGTAGGTTTCCCACCAGTCTTTGACATGGGAGGCAGCTTTGAGGAGTGCAAAAATAATATTTTCTCGGTTAGAGATGTCATGGACCGAGAAATACCCTTCCAGCTAATTTAACCATCTGTCTACTGCGTCTGCATCTATTTTTCCTTCAAATATAAGAATGTCAAAGTTTACCTGTACCTTGAAGGTGGTGGCACCTCCAGAGTGGTTGTTGGATGCAGATGTGCCATATGTGGGCAGTCGTTGAAGGATTTGAGCAAAGTTATCCATCATCGTGTTCCTTTATTTATCGAGGGCCTCCTCGAGCAGTATTTTGATAGGATCTCCTACTCCCTCGTCTTTCTTTTCTTCCGCCATGGGAGGTCGTCGGGGTTTGCGAGGCTGATCTTGCAAGGGTTCAACCAGATCGAGCCCTAGCTCCTTATACCCTGACCGCATTGGGGACATGAAAAGAAAAACAAAGAAAGAGCAGACCCGCTCTGATACCACTGATCCAGATTTATGCAGGAACACAACAGAATAAACACATAACTATAAATACAGAGATGCAACGGAATAAATGCATCATTTCATTAATAACATAAATATGCTTACAGACATAATGGAAATAAAATAGCTAGGGTGCTGGTAGCGAAACTCTGAGAAGAGATGTGATGGCTACAGACCTATGAACTATGTTACAATGAGGCTCGAGGGCCTATTTATTATTGAGAAACAATGTAGAATCCGAAATGTCCAAAAACCTAACCGTAGGAGATGAGGCGCCAAAACTGTGGGCCCCCGTTTGGGTAAATTGGTTGTTCAACTTCCCGGGGGCATAACTTTGGCACCCGATCTCCGTTTGATGCGCTCAATAGCGCGTTAGAAAGATCTATCCGAGGACTACATCTTTCGAGAAAAATTTGATGGTGAAATTCATTCGTAAAATGATACCAAAAAAACGTCGTTTAGGGCCTCAAAACGGCTCCGGAAGTTCAGGACCCAAAAAACTTCTAAAAATAGTAAGTTTTGTTGCAACTTGAAAATTGAAAGAACTGATGATGGGGGTTCGAATGGAATAGTTGGGTGGCCACCAATATCCACCTGGATCATTAAGCCCCCAAAACGGCTCCGAGAGTGGAGGACCCGAAAACCTGCTAAAAATAGTAAGTTGTGCTGAATGTGAAAAGCTGCAAGAATTGATGGTGCTGGTCCAAATGGAATAGGTGGGTGGCCATCGATATCCACCTGGATCAATATTCTACATGGGAGGATGATAATTTTATACAGAAGCACCCAAATCTACTCAAGCATTGAGGACAAAACGTTTTGGAGGGATAGGGGCATGTTAGGTCCCTATATTACTATTTTAGTCCCTTATTGTTATTAGTGTATCCCCCTCATTGTTATTATTGTACCCATATAGCCCCAATATTATTATTATTGTGCCCTTACATTGTTATTATTAGGTCGGTGTTGAAGCCTAGAAAATCTTTGCTTCAAACATTGGGGAAAACCACCCGGTCGGGACCTTAGGACAGCTCCTTATCCGTTTGGTATGGTGGCTCCGACTGGATTGAAAGGACCAGTTTCCTTATAACTAATGGGTTGGTGATGGTTTGATTTGGATGAGTGAGAGTGAGACTAAATTGACTAAAATAAAACTATCTAATTTAAACTAAATATTGATAAAGAAATTCTAAAACTAACCCGGGCAATCATATGTGAATACAACTTAAAATTATTCCAATTTAACAATAACCATAAAAATGTATAAAAGTTTAATTGAAATTGTGTAGTAACAAATAAAGATAACTCTGTTTAAGAAATTAAACAGAGTTATATTAGCATATTGCATTCATCATTGTATATCATCTATATACACTTTATGAGAGATAACATTTCAATTATACTAAAAAATGATATATAAAGAAATGTTGTGAAAAACCAAATATATATATATATGATAGAAAATTTTAAAGAAAATATCATAAGACAAAAGAAATCAATAGTGAACAGATAGAAATACCTTATTCATCTTGAAAGCTTTCAAATTAAATCTGATACTCCAATCCAGTAATTCTGATACAAAATCAAATCCAAGGTACAAAAATGCAACACTTAAAGATAATTCTACATAAAATCACCAGATGTGATCCTTTATAAAATATAAAAGTTAGTGGAGTACAGAAATGTAATCTCCAAGTCAAAAATATAATAATTCAGGACCCTTCTCTAAATGCATGAGAAGGGTTTAAATACTACTAGCTAAATCTAAAAATAGTTTATTACAAAAATTAAGGATTCGGTTTAAATGACCGTCCTTTTCCTTGGCAAAAATACAGTAAAACTAAAACTAAATCTAAAAATAAAGACTTTAAAGTAACTACTTATGAACTTGATCTTTAAACTTGCAGGCATCTAGCATTGTTTTGAGAAGATGTGGTTGACCGACTTCAGATTTCAACTGTCTTGAAAAGACAGAATCGACAAGTGTAGGCGCAATCTTCTCAACAGAATTAATGAAGCAATTAAGCACACTATGTTGACTGTGTGGTTTCACTAGGTATGTCCAGTAAGAATCCCAGTTTAATCTTGTCAACCCTTGGATTTATTTTGCTTTTTCTTCCGCCTTTTGTCTCCATTTTGTTTGCAATTTATGCGCCTGTGGAAGATATCTCGGAACATTTTCTGAAATCAAATTTTCTTTGTGCAAACTCTCATTTACACAATCAGTAAGACTTCTTGCTGCTGTAGCCGATTCTTCTGCTGCTTTCTCTGCCCTTCTAATTTGTGCATCCCAGTCATTGAAAAGTATTTCTTTATGGTTTTCATTAATAATTGGTGCACCATCTTTTCTTCCTTCCTCTGTTTTTTTCCATACCAAATAATCAATAACTTTTTCATTAATTAAATCATAATCATTTCGTAAATCTACGACATGATTAGTGATCTTATCACTTTCTTGACAAAAAGAATTCCATTGCAAGATTTTTTGGCATAATACTTCTTCTTGTTGCAGTAGTTGATTGTTTAAAGAAATAGTTTCTGAAACAAACTCTGGAAGCTTAGGATCATCCTTGTGCTGATCTTGGATAATCTGTATTTGTTTCTCTTTATCAGCTAGACTTTTTTGATATCCAATTTGCATTTCTTGAAGTTGTTGCTGTAACTTTTCAAGTTTCATCTGCGCTTCATTATTGGCCTGTACCTGTTGCAATTGTTGTTGCAGAAATTGTATCTGTTCTTCTTTTTCATTTAATAAGAGTTGTATCTCAAATGCTTTGTCAATAGTTGCAGAAGCATAAGCCCCTGTAATTTGAGATAACTTAGCAAGATTTTCAGTAGGCTCTGTGGTAGGATCCTTCCACAAGACATTTAATTGTTCTGCTTCAGTAGCAATTGCACCTTCTAATTTTCTCTTTTTCCTTTGCTTCTTCACTACTGCTTTATACTTTGGGCTGTAGAATACATCTAGAGGAGGAATATCCTCTACATTAAGTAAAATTTCAGATGAGGGAGTGATAGGTATGTGCTCAGTTTCTGTGACTGTGCCACTTATTCCTGTGCTCAAAACTTTTGTTGTCTGTACAGGGGTCTGTATATTCTGTCCTTCCACATTAAGCAATTGATTAAAGCTTTCCCATTCTTTGTCTAATTCAATCGTGACTGATTGTTGCTGTACATTGGTAGGAGGAGGATTTATCTGCTGAGAAGTCAAAATTTGTTGTTGTGAAAGATCTTTCGATTGAGCAATATATTTCACTAATTCTTCATTTTTATCTTGCTCTTCATTAGACTTATTAGAACATTCAGAAGTCTCTTTTTCAGATTTTGACTTAGACTTATCTGTACCTGAACTGTCGTTGAGACTGACACTAGGAGTTGGTTCCTTTGCGGGTTCCAAGCGTAAATTTTCCAAAGGGATAGTGGTCAGTCTTGTTTCTCTGTAAACTTTAAATTCTTGAAATTGTTCTGGATATAACTGCATTTGTGTTGAATGTAGAATTTCTTTCAGTGTGGATTTTCCTAGGAATATATCATCGAAAGGATCTTCTTCTCCTGAAAATTCCCTTACCATGATTGTGGTGGTAAAATTTTTAGCAACATTATTTGTGTCAAATAACCTTCTCGAAAATTTGAACAGTTGTAAGCATGTAATATTTCTTAACTCTTTGAATGCGTGACCAACATCAAACAGTGAAAATGTTCTACAGGTTATGGGAAATTGTGGCCAAATGCCTTTTTTCTTATCTTTTAATTCCTTTGTCAAACCTCCTTGACCACAGGTTTGATAAACAATCTTCCGAGCTACAAGTTTATCCGGAACATACAGGGGTAAAACATGGGGGGAAGCAGAACTTCCAAAAACCCTAACATAAGTGAACAACTCTTCTCCAAACCATCTTGCGACAGGGAGAATGTCGACTTCTGTTTCTGGGGATAACCTTGGGGCATCCTTATTATGCAATATTCTATACAATGGCTGCATTATACCATGGAAAATTTTGTAAAAATGAGGGACAAACTTAGATTCCCACAGTTCCTTGTGATACACATGAATAGGCAAAGGATCGTGAATTGTCCATTTCCAACCCATCAAAGGGAATTTAGAAAAAAAACAGATAGCGTCCATAACATAGGCAGATAAATAAAAAGGCGGATAAATCCTCTAAGAAATTGTCCGTTTAGATCGGTAATGAAAAATAGCAGTGGCCAAATTATCAGACATGATTTTGGCCCAGTCTACAATTGTAGCGTTAACAGCAGCATTCAACAAAGGGAGCCATTCAGGCAACATCATGTTTATGTCAGGGTTTCCAAAAAGCCTGCATAACATAGCAGCAACAAAACAATATGGAGAAGTAAGTGAACCAGTATTGTACATACCGTGTTTGTTTTTCTTCAATGGTTCATCTCTTTTGGTCCATTCCTGCGTGCATTTCGCAAAATTTGCATGTTCTTTGGCAAAATTCTCCATAAATTGTTTATTATAAGTCGCCTGAGGTTCGGGCAAATGATACATCAGCCTCAAATTTTCCGTAGTGAATCACCCGATGAGCTCTTGATCTAGCGTTCTAAATTGCATGTCCGAAATATCGGTGTTGTCCAACACCCATTTTAGCATGTCTGAATATGGAAGAATTCGTGGTCTTGCTGCTATCCGGTGCAGAAATGAACAAGCCAGTTCTTTAAGGGTTGCCTCAGATGAATTACTTGAGCCTGCAGTAGTCGCAACTTGCATCACCTTGGGATTTTCTTCTTCAAGAGAATTATACATTCCTTCCCAGGTGGTGATACTGGCATCCTTATTGCAAGCAGTATCCGCATACAGTGAAGCCATTTCTTTGTTTTCAGAATTTGAAATCTTCTCTTTCTTACCCATAAGGCTCTATGAATGCTTTGTATAGGCTTCTGCTCCTTCGCGCCTGCGGTTTTACGAGTTAAGTGAGAGTAATGACGTGAGAAGGGTGATGAGATAGTTTTAAATGCAAATGGCGGATGAAATATATTATTCTAACAGAAACAACCTTTCAATCAAAACAAAATCCTTTTTATTGATATTTGACAATCCATTCATTAATTCAATCATTTAAAACACATAACGGATATTGATTTATGAAAAGATTTACATTGGATAACGAGCTTTTAAGAATCTGCGATATTGCGATTTGTGATTTGCTATGCAATATCGCAATATCGTAGTATCGCAAATCGCATATTTCTCAAAGCGTAACCATCGCAAATCGCAAAATCGCAAATCGCAAATATCGCAAAATCGAAAATCGCAAATATCGCAAAATCGCAAATCGCAAACATCACATATAAAAAGTATTCATTTAACATTTTTCTGTGATATGTGATTTGCGACCAGTATTTTAATGTATAGGCTTTTTTGGGATCGCGTTATCGCAATAAGCAAAGTCATAGTTTTAAAAGATTCAGTTTTACAAAATATATCTATCATTTGCGATGGATGCGCTATTTCGATCAAAGAAAGATTTTATTGTAATCTATCATAACTTAAGTGTTTCTTAAGGATTTTCTAAGGAATTTCCCTAAGTTATGATAGAAAGTTTTATTTGAAAAAGGGAAACAAATACTAATTGATTTTTTTGGATTTTTTAACTAAGGGTCCCCACTTAATTAGTATTATTACTAATATTAAATAAGAAGGGGGGTTGTTTCTGGCCACAACAATTGGCGATTCACTGAAAGAAACAGTTATCTCTGAAAAAATAAAATGAACACTATATTTCTAGTAAGTAAATATTTTTAAAGATAATGAAAACAATTTTAGGATAATTCAAATAAAATCTAACTATGAAAAAGAAATAAAAATCATTCACAATTTCTTTCTAATTCCTTAAGAATGAAAACACTTTTGGGTTATCTCAAGCTTTGATCGGTATTAATAATGAAGTAAGTGGATTTCTCCAAGTTTCGTTTTATAATATACTCTATTGTCATAGTTATTGCCTTTGTTGCCTGCAAACGTTCATAGTCTCGACAGGGTTACCTTTAAACCATTAACCATTCATTGTCCCATCCAACTAAAATTATGACTTTTTAAAAGATAAATTCATAAGACATATTATCTCATGTTTTTTTTTTTTACTTATTTTTTATTTTTAAGAGCCATTGTTCTGGTTTGGTAGCCAGTAAATAACAATGTCATTCACTAGTTGTAATAAAACTGAACAAGCTCGCTCGTGATGAGACCCCTTGTCTTATATTTATAAGCCATTACCCTATTTTGATATGCAGTATTGGTAATGTCAGTTTCATTGATTCTTATGAACATGGTAAGTCGGCTCATAATGAGACCTCTTATCTCTTAAATGTTTATATAATTTCTTAGAATTGCATTCTAAAAAATCACAACTTAAATGGATGGGGTGAAATAGTTTTATCCTTAAGAATCAATGGATGACAATTTTCAGAGTTTCTTGAGTACCAAGACTTTGAAAAATATTTACTTTTATAGATAACCTTTCTCTAATCAATAAACTTATAATGATTTACATTCTCCTCAAGTTTTCAAAAGATCATGCAAATGATTGGAATAATCTTTCAAAGTTTAACATCTTATTTTAAACTATCCAAAAACTATGATCATCTCTTTAAAAATTCTTATTTACACAAAATAAATATTTATAATATTTTTCCTAAGAAATTTTCTTAATAGTAAACAGTCAATTAGAGACTTATTAACAACTTTTATTTGCAAAAACAATTAAAAACTTTGCAGAAAGGAATATGTACAATTAAGAAGGGGTTACCTTCTTATGAAAAGAATTTCTTTAAGACAAGCCCATTTACAGGAAGAGATTCTCTCTTTCCTGTTAAATCTTGGAGTATGAATGTATTTGAGCCTATCTTTTCAGCAATCTGAAATGGTGCAAGCCACATTTTCTGAAACTTGGTATGCTTACCTTTTTCTTCATGTGCTTTATCCCATTTCATAACAAGATCACCAATTGACAAAATCTTTGAGCCGGTAGAACTTGCATCAAAAGAAGATTTTACAAGCTGTTGATGTTTTTCATGAATAATTTTTGCTTTATTTCTATCTTCTTCTAATTTAAGGATTTGATCATATCTCAATTGAATGGATGAAGAAGGATTTTCTTCAATAAATTGCACTAGGGATAATGATGGAAGAGCTAAATTTGATGGTATCACAGCTTCTTTTCCATAAACTAAATTGAAAGGTGAAGTTCCTATTGAAGCTTTTTCAGTAATACGATCAGCCCATAGTGAAAAGATTAAAGACTTGTGCCAATTATTTTGATTTTGATCAATGGTCCTTTTAATGATTTTGATAATATTTTTGTTAGTGGATTCAGCCAAACCATTACCTTGTGGATAATAATTTGCTGAATATTTCAGTTTAAAACCTCTCTTGATTGCAAATTATATTATACTATTTCCGGAAAAGTAAGATGCATTATCAAAGACAAGAGCATTAGGTACACCAAACCTGGTTATGATGAATTGATCTATGAAATCAATAATTGTATCAGAATTGGCTACCTTCAACGGGATTGCTTTTACCCATTTTGTGAAATAGTCTGTTGCTGTAAGGATGTATTTGTGTTGTTTGGAAGAATGAGGTATGATCTCACCAATAATGTCAAGTCCCCATTGTTTGAATGGTTGCTCAATACTCACTTTTTGCAAAGGAAAAGCTGGTTTCCTTTGTCTTCAACTTGCAGTTTGACAAATTCTGAACTTCCTTATGTAATCATGCGTATCTTTAAAAAGGGTAGGCCAGTAATAACCAGCACGAATTATTTTGTGAGTTGTGGTATCACCTCCAAAATGACCTCCTACTGGTCCATCATGCAATTCCTGCAACACCTTTTCAGCTTCAGTCTTTTCAAGACATCTTAATAGGATTGAATCATAATTCTTTCTGAATAACACATTATCAATGATCTCATATTTAATAGCCTTTAATCTTAAATCACGTTTGTTCTTATAGCTGAGATTAAAAGGAGCATACCAATTTTTCAAGTAATAGATGAGATCATCATACTGAGATTCAGAATCTGTAATACTTATCTGACTAACTTGAATATCATTGTTTGGATCTTGATTTTCCGGTATGTTATGAGCTCCTGCCAATAATCTACAAAAACCTTGTCCTCTAACAATCTTAGCTGGCTTAATATCAATATCATATTCTTGCAAAGTTGTTACCCAGTTAGCTCTCTTTTCTCCTACTTCTTTTTGAATTAATAATTGTCTCACTGCAGAGAATGGGACAATGATTTTTGTATGTGTTTTCAAGAGAAAAGGTTTGAAATGTTTGATTGATTTAAACACGGCAAAGGCTTGTTTTTCAACATCGGAATAATTAAGCTCAACTCCATGCAGATTTGAGCTAAAGAAAGAAATTGGTGCTTCAATTTTCTGATAATTGAGTTGTGTTAAAACATCAACATAGGATGTTTCAGTGGCCAAAGTATACAAAATAAAATCTTTAGAAAAATCAGGGGTATTCAATGCTGGCGCATTAATGATCGCTTGTTTGATTGCCCCAAAGGCTTCTTTCTCTTTATGCCCCCATTTTAATACTGAATTCTTCTTGATCATATTTTGCATAGGTAAAACAATTTGAGAAAAATCAGGAATGAATCTTTTTACAAAATTAATTTGCCCAAGAAATGATTGCATGGATTTTTTGTTATGAGGTAAATAAATATCATATATTTCTTTCACTCTATCTAGATCAATATATATACCATCTTTTGACACAACAAATCCTAAGAGTTTTCCTTCATCCAAAGCAAAGAAGGATTTCTTTGGATTTAAGGAAATACCAAACCTTCTACATCTTTCAAATATTTGCTTTAGATCATGTAGATGATTGGCTCTCTTTTTTGAAAATATTGTTATGTCATCAAGATAAAAAAAAACTGATCTATTGATCAGACCCTTAAATGCTATGTCCATGGCTCTTTGGAAAGTTGCTCCAGCGTTTATTAGACCAAAAGGCATTTTTTGATAAGCATAGGTTTCCCATTTGGTTCTGAAAGTTGTTTTCAATCTGTCATCTGGATGGACTAAAACTTGATTATAGCCTAAAAATCCATCAAGAAAGGACATAAGATCAGAACCAGCTACCTTTTGAAGTATCTGTTCCATGGTTGGCAATGGGAAATTGTCTTTAAACATGCCTTGTTTAAATTTCTAAAATCAATACAGATTCTTATATCACCATTCTTCTTCCTTACAGGTACCATATTGGAAACGCAATTAGAGTGCCTTACAGGAAAAATGATTTTGGCTTTTAAAAGTTTATTAAGTTCTGATTTGATTTGACCTTTGAGATTTGGATGAATCTTTCTTAACTTCTGTTGAACAAGTTTAATATCAGGAAGCATTGGAATTGTGTGTTGAATAACCGAAGTATCATATGTTTTTAAATCATCATAATTCCAAGAAAAAACATTTTTATATTTGTTCAGAAGTTTAATTAAATCATTCCTTTCCTCTGGAGTTAAATTGAGTCCTAAATTAACGTTTTTAGGATTAGAGTCAGAGCCAATATTTACTAATTCAAACTTCAAAGTGGAACTTTGAAGTTTAGCATTAGTGACTTTCTTGAATCTGTCTTTAATATCATATAAGTCCTCTAATTTAACAACAGATTTCGGAATGGGATTTTCATTACCTTTTGAGGCAATTTGTAAATCATGATCATTCTCATCAGTAATTTGTTCATCATATGACTTCTCTGAAGTCATGAAATTTAAAATATCTTGATCATGATAGAATACTCTCCAATTTGTGACATTATCTGGGACAGATGGGCGAAAAATCAATTCTACTGAAAATCTATTAGGACTACAATCTTCAGCAGGAAGGAGTTTGGATGCAACATTAGCTAACAAGTCAGCTGATGTATTTTGATTCCTCTGAATAGAAGAAATATTGAATGCTAAAAAATGAGTGGTAAGATCTTGTACTAGGGTTTGATAGTGTTTAAGATGTCCTGAAAGGAAATGGATAGTATTCCTAACTTGTTTTATGACAATTTCGGAATCACCAAAGACTTTCAAGTATTTAACATCTAAACCTATAGCTTTATAAAGTCCTTGAATTAAGGCTTCATATTCTGCAGTATTGTTTGTACACTCAAATTCTAACCTACATGATAGCATGGTTTTCTCTCCATCTGGATCAATTAAGATGCATCCTGCTCCAGCTCCATCACTATATTTTGATCCATCAAAATATAATGACCAAAACAAAGATTTATCTATTAGCTTATCTACAATTACATCAAAAATATTTACAATTCTGGAAGAATCAGATTGTGAAAAATTTTCTATTTGAGAAACAAAAGTATTTACAGAAAAAGGTGATTGTGGTGCTTTGAAGTTTTCAAAAAATGACTCGGCAGAATAACCTCCAAGAATATTGTTGTTGAATGCCACAGGCTCATTAGATTGTTCAAATTCAGTGATAGAGTGCATCATATGTTTTTCTCTTTCAACTTTGATTTGATTTGGTTTCCCTTTGTAAGGAAGCCACATATGTGAATAATCAGTTGCGATATATCCATTAAGTTTTGCAGACCAGTCCCTACTTAAAACTAATCCATAGAATTCAGGAATATATGCAATCAAAATATCAATTCTTTGGACAATCCTAGGATCGGAAGCTAGTCTGATAGTAACCGAATTGATTTCATCTACAACTTGAACTTTAGAGCGATCCAATTGAACAATATGAACTACCGATTTCTGTTGTTCAATATTCAATTTGGCACAAACAGAAGTAGGCATTATATTAGAGTATGCTCCAGAATCGATTAAACAATTATGCATATTTTTATTGTACATTTCATAAGTCAAAAGAAAAGGAGGAGTCTGAGAATTTGATCTTTCTCCAATGAGCACAGTATCAGTAGCATCTACTTTGTCTAGTGGCTTACCAGTTCCTTTAGCTGCTTTTGAAACTACACCACTTGGTAAAGGAGCGATTGGTGTAACATTTAATTCTTTTAATAGCAACTTCTGCTAGTGTTTTAGTTTGCTGAGTTCATGTAAGGAAATGTTGGCTTTAATATTTTTCATGTCTTCAAAAATGTTATACTCCATAGGATCTGACACCACCAAAGTCTTTGATGTTTATGTAGAAGGATTAGAAGAGGATGGCTGATTTTGAGTAGGTAATGGAGAAGTTTTCTTTGCAGGGGATTTGTCTTTGGTACTTGGAGTTATAATTTTCTTTTTAGGAATTATTTGTACAGGTTCCGATGTAGATTTACTCCTAGTACTTACATGCATAGCTTCTTGTTCTACCTCACTATCAGAATTAGGGAGAATAAAATCCCACATTCCATGCAATTCAACTATTTCTTTATTCTCATCTTCCTCTTCTGATACTGGGGGAGTATCTTCTTCTTCTTCCTCTTCTGATTCTGCATTAGAGATTGAATTTGGAGGTTTAGATTCAAGTTGATTTCTTTTCAAATTTCGGAATGGTTTTTTGGTAGAAGTTTCAGCTACTTGTTTTTTTATTTCAACCATTTCATTTGACATGGTTTTAAGAACTTTCTGTAAACCTTCCATGTCGTATGGGTCTTTGGCCTTTTTCCTTGAATCATCTTTGAAGCTGACTTTTTTGAATTTCCTTTCCTCAATAGCATTTTTCTTTTCTAGAGAAATAATTCGTTTCTCTACTGCAATAGCCTCTTTCATATTCTCGTCTAACGTAGGTTTTGCAGCTCTATCTACAAAAATTTCTATGTTTGAGGGCAAAGCAATTATGTACCATTCACTTTTGACTTGTTCACTAGGCCTTGAATCTGTGTGAATTGTGTTCAAGAGTTTGTTGAATCTAGCGTTGAAATCTTTAATGGGCTCCTTGGGTTCTATCTTCAAATTTGAGAGATCGTTGATTAAAGTAGCTATTGATCTGTCATCTCCAAATTTGGTCAAAAAATGATCTGCAAAAATGGCCCAACTTGTTATGGATCCTGAAGGTAATGAAAAGTACCAGGATCCTGCTACCCCTTGAAGAGTATAAGGGAATAGTCTGACTACAACATCTTCTTCTACGACTCCATTCAAATTTACAGCCAGCATAGAGTTATTGATGTGTTCTTTAGCTTGAATGTTAAGCTCTGGACTGAACTTTGGAAGCCATTTTCTAGGATTGTCAGGTAAATCATGTAAAGGTACAGGCATGTTGACAGCCCGTGGAGTAGCCCATGGTCTAACCATTATTGTAACAACTGTTGGAGAAGTAGTAGAGACTGGTCGTGTCTGAATAGAGGTTGTTGGAATAGATGATGTTGAGATTGATGACGATTGATCAGATGACGATTGACTAGATGATGTGGGAACAACTGCACTTTTTTGAGTTGGGGTTTTGGAAACAGGCGATTGAATATGAGATGAAGAACTTATATCACTTACTGATTCCGATTGAGTTTTTCTTATCTTGACTCTACTTGGTAAAGGGAATTGTTTCGGAGAAATACCAAGTTTTTCTCTTTGAATCCTAGTAAGAGGTTTTGAAGAAAAAAATTTTGAGCTTACACTACCTTCAGATATTTCAGACTCTTCTATAGATAATGAGAATCCTTTTAATTTATGAATTAGATCTTGTACTTCAGGAGACTCAGGTTTTTGATTGCCTGATTGTTCTGAGATTTTGGTAGTGGGTGTCTGAATATTCTTCTCAATTCCTTCTATAGGATTTTGTAATTCAGAAGAAATTGAAGAAGTTAATGAGGGTGTTTTCCTCTCAGAATGGCCCGTGGATAAAGATTCACTTTCCATTCATAGCTCAGGCCCTCCTTCTAGCGCCAAAAATGTTGAAGCCTAGAAAATCTCTGCTTCAAACATTGGGGAAAACCACTCGGTCAGGACCTTAGGACAACTCCTTATTCGTTTGGTATGGTGGCTCCGACTGGATTGAAAGGACCAATTTCCTTATAACTAATGGGTTGGTGATGGTTTGATTTGGATGAGTGAGAGTGAGACTAAATTGACTAAAATAAAACTATCTAATTTAAACTAAATACTAATAAAGAAATTCTAAAACTAACCCGGGCAATCATATGTGAATACAACTTAAAATTATTCCAATTTAACAATAACCATAAAAATGTATTAAAGTTTAATTGAAATTGTGCAGTAACAAATAAAGATAACTCTGTTTAAGAAATTAAACAGAGTTATATTAGCATATTGCATTCATCATTGTATATCATCTATATACACTTTATGAAAGATAACATTTCAATTATACTCAAAAATGATATATAAAGAAATGTTGTGAAAAACCAAATGTATATAAATGATAGAAAAATTTAAAGCGAATATCATAAGACAAAAGAAATCAATAGTGAACAGATAGAAATACCTTATTCATCTTGAAAGCTTTCAAATGAAATCTGATACTCTAATCCAGTAATTCTGATACAAAATCAAATCTAAGGTACAAAAATGCAACACTTAAAGATAATTCTGCATAAAATCACCAGATGTGATCCTTTATAAAATATAAAAGTCATTGGAGTACAGAAATGTAATCTCCAAGTCAAAAATATAATAACTCGAGACCCTTCTCTAAATGCATGAGAAGGGTTTAAATACTACTAGCTAAATCTAAAAATATTTTATTACAAAAATTAAAGATTCGTTTTAAATGACCGTCCTTTTCCTAGGCAAAAATACAGTAAAACTAAAACTAAATCTAAAAATAAAGACTATTAAGTAACTACTTGTGAACTTGATCTTTAAACTTGCAGGCATCTAGCATTTTTTTGAGAAGATGTGGTTGACCGACTTCAGATTTCAACTGTCCTGAAAAGAAAAAATCGGCAAGTGTAGGCACAATCTTCTCAGCAGAATTAATGATGCAAGTAAGCGCACTATGTTGACTTTGTGGTTTCACTAGGTATGTCCAGTAAGAATCCCAGTTTAATCTTGTCAACCCTTGGATTGATTTTTCTTTTTCTTCCGCCTTTTGTCTCCATTCTGTTTGCAATTGATGCGCCTGTGGAAGATATCCCGGAACATTTTTTGAAATCAAATTTGCTTTGTGCAAACTCTCATTTACACAATCAGTAAGACTGCTTGCTGCTGTAGCCGATTCTTCTGCTGCTTTCTCTGCCCTTCTGATTTGTGCATCCCAGTCATTGAAACGTATTTCTTTATTGTTTTCATTATAATTGGTGCACCAGCTTTTCTTCCTTCCTCTTTTTTTTGCCATACCAAATAATCAGTAACTTTTTCATTAATTAAATCATAATCATTTCGTAAATCTACGACATGATTAGTGATCTTATCACTTTCTTGACAAAAAGAATTCCATTGCAAGATTTTTTGGCATAATACTTCTTCTTGTTGCAGTAGTTGATTGTTTAAAGAAATAGTTTCTGAAACAAACTCTGGAAGCTTAGGATAATCTTTGTGCTGATCTTGGATAATCTATATTTGTTTCTCTTTATCAGGCAGACTTTTTTGATATCCAAATTGCATTACTTGAAGTTGTTGCTGTAACTTTTCAAGTTTCATCTGTGCTTCATTATTAGCCTATACCTGTTGCAATTGTTGTTGCAGAACTTTTATCTGTTCTTATTTTCCATTTAATAAGAGTTGTATCTCAAATGCTTTGTCAATAGTTGCAGAAGCATAAGCCCCCATAATTTGAGATAACTTAGCAATATTATCAGTAGGCTCTGTGGTAGGATCCTTCCACAAGACATCTAATTGTTCTACTTCAGTAGCAATTGCACCTTATAATTTTCTTTTTTTCCTTTGCTTCTTCACTACTGCTTTATACTTCGGGCTGTAGAATACATATAGAGGAGGAATATCCTCTACATTAAGTAAAATTTCAGACGAGGGAGTGATAGGTATGTGCTTAGTTTCTGCCACTATGCCACTTATTCCTGTGCTCAAAACTTTTGTTGTCTATACAGGGGTCTGTATATTCTGTCCTTCCACATTAAGCAATTGATTAAAGCTTTCCCATTCTTTTTCTAATTCAATTGTGACTAATTTTTGTTGTACATTGGTAGGAGGAGGATTTATCTGCTAAGAAGTCAAAATTTGCTGTTGTGAAAGATATTTCGATTGAGCAGTATCTTTCACTGATTCTTCATTTTAATCTTGCTCTTCATTAGACTTATTAGAACGTTCAGAAGTCTCTTTTTTAGATTTTGACTTAGACTTATATGTACCTGAACTGTCGTTGAGACTAACACTAGGAGTTGGTTCCCTTGCGGGTTCCAAGCATAAATTTTCCAAAGGGATAATGATCAGTCTTGTTTCTCTATAAACTTTAAATTCTTGAAATTGTTCTGGAGATAACTGCATCTGTGCTGAATGTAGAATTTTTTTCAGTGTGGATTTTCCTAGGAATATATCATCGAAAGGATCTTCTTCTCCTGAAAATTCCCTTACCTTGATTATGGTGGTAAAAAAATTAGCAACATTATTTGGGTCAATAACCTTCTCGAAAATTTGAACAGTTGTAAGCATGTAATATTTCTTACCTCTTTGAATGCGTGACCAACATCAAACAGTGAAAATGTTCTACAGGTTATGGGAAATTGTGGCCAAATGCCTTTCTTCTTATCTTTTAATTGCTTTGTCAAACCTCCTTGACCACAGGTTTGATAAGCAATCTCCCGAGCTACAAGTTTATCCGGAACATACATGGGTAAAACATGGGGGGAAGCAGAACTTCCAAAAACCCTAACATAAGTGAACAACTCTTCTCCAAACCATCTTGCGACGGGGAGAATGTCGACTTCTGTTTCTGGGGATAACCTTGGGGCATCCTTATTATGCAATATTTTGTACAATGGCAGCATTATACCATGACAAATTTTGTAAAAATGAGGGACAAACTTAGATTCCCACAGTTCCTTGTGATACACATGAATAGGCAACGGATCGTGAATTGTGCTTTGCCAACCCATCAAAGGGAATTTAGAAACAAAACAGATAGCGTCCATAACATAGGCAGATAAATAAAAGGGCGGATAAATCCTCTGAGAAATAGTCCGTTTAGACCGGTAATGAAAAATAGCACTGGCCAAATTATCAGACAAGATTTTGGCCCAGTCTACAATTGTAGCGTTAACAACAGCATTCAACAAAGGGAGCCATTCAGGCAAGATCATGTTTATGTCAGGCTTTCCAAAAATCCTGCATAACATAGCAGCAGAAAAACAATATGGAGAGGTAAGTGAACCAGTACTGTACATACCGTGTTTGTTTTTCTTCGATGGTTCATCTCTTTTGGTCCATTCCTGCGTGCATTCCGCCAAATTTTCATGTTCTTTGGAAAAATTCTCCATAAATTATTTATTATAAGTCGCCTGAGGTTCTCGAAAATGATACATTAGCCTCAAATTTTCCGTAGTGAACGACCCGATGAGATCTTGATCTAGAGTTATAAATTGCCTGTTTGAAATAGCGGTGTTGTTCAACACCCATTTTACCATGTTTGAATATGGAAGAGTTCTTGGTCTTGATGCTATCCGGTGCAGAAATGAACAAGCCAGTTCTTTAAGGGTTGCCTCAGATGAATTACTTGAGCCTGCAGTAGCTGCAACTTGCATCACCCTGGGATCTTCTTCTTCAAGAAAATT
Organism: Pinus albicaulis; assembly: GCA_034641835.2. Lineage (NCBI taxonomy): Eukaryota > Viridiplantae > Streptophyta > Pinopsida > Pinales > Pinaceae > Pinus > Pinus albicaulis. The sequence continues at coordinate 93,129 of JAXQQM020082189.1, read as the reverse complement.
ATACATTCCTTCCCAGGTGGTGATACCGACATCCTTATTGCAAGCAGTATCCGCATACAGTGAAGCCATTTCTTTGTTTTCAGAATTTGAAATCTTCTCTTTCTTACCCATAAGGCTCTGTGAACGCTTTGTATAGTCTTCTGCTCCTTCGTGCCTGCGGTTTTACGAGTTAAGTGAGAGTAATGACGTGAGAAGGGTGATGAGATAGTTTTAAATGCAAACGGCAGATGAAATATATTATTCTAATGGAAACAACCTTTCAATCAAAACAAAATCCTTTTTATTGATATTTGACAATCCATTCATTAATTCAATCATTTAAAGCACATAACGGATATTGATTTATGAAAAGATTTACATTGGACAACGAGCTTTTAAGAATCTGCGATATTGCGATCTGCGATTTGCTATGCAATATCACAATATCGCAGTATCATAAATCACATATTTCTCAAAGCGTAGCCATCACAAATCGCAAAATCGCAAATCACAAATATCGCAAAATCGCAAATCCCAAATATCGCAAAATCGCAAATCGCAAATATCGCAAAATCGCAAATCGCAAATACCACATATAAAAAGTATTCATTTAACATTTTTCTGCAATATGCGATTTGTGACTAGTATTTTAATGTATAGGCTTTTTTGGGATCGTGTTATCGCAATATCGCAAAGTCGCAGTTTTAAAAGATTCAGTTCTACAAAAGATATCTATTATTTGCGATGGATGTGCTATTTCGCTCAAAGAAAGATTTTGTTGTAAGATTTTCTAGGGAATTTCCCTAAGTTTTGATAGAAAGTTTTATTTGAAAAAGGGAAACAAATACTGATTGATTTTTTTGGATTTTTTAACTAAGGTTCCCCACTTAATTAGTATTATTACTAATATTAAATAAGAAGGGGGGTTGTTGCTGGCCACAACAGCCGGCTAGGATTGTATTGTGGGCCCATGGAATCCTATATCTAGAAGGAGGTTTTGGTTACGTGTATCATCCAAGAATTTTTCATTTATGTAATGTATTGGAGGTTGCCTTGATCTCTATTTTCTTCTACTTTTGGAGCTAGCTTCATAATAGGCTCCATGCGATTGAGGTTAAAGCTAAATAAAACCAACAGATCTTCAGTACAAAACCTATTCCAACTAATGGAACACCATATTCAGCATCTGATCACTTCTCCAAGCCTTTATGTCAAGTCTGAAACTGAAGAAATAGGCTAAGAACAAGTCAATGAAATGCAAGACATATTTTACCAACCTTAATACAAAATCCAACACCTCCAACCTCTCAAGCAACAACCACAACATCCAATGCCTATAACAACATCTCCAACTCCTATAGCAACATCTCCAACTCCTATAGCTATATCTCCAAGCTCCTGCAAGAACAATATCTATAATCAACTCAACATGCCAACCTCAATCCAACATCACATGTAGAATCCATCTCCAAATCACCTCCTCTAGGTCTATGCATAAGTATGTTGAATTCAATCCAAAATAACAAAACCATGAAGCCAATCATCCATCACCAAGCACGTGACAAGAAGTACCATGAACGTGTTCACATCAATCCCAACAAAATCCCCCTTTGGCATTGATGTCAACCTCAATACAACATGTGAGGTTGATCTTTGTAATCCAAAATGTCTCCCTCTTTCAATGGAAAGGGCCATGTCAATACTGAAGAAAATGCTAATAATGTGTCAGATGAGAGAAAGAATCCCCCTGTCATACTCAACACCATGCTAATGAAAACCAAGACATGTCCCCTGCAAGATAAGCATGTAGAACAATGGAATTAAATGCAACCAAATCTCAAACGAATGCCATGAAAAATCTGAAAAATGAACATAATCCTCCTAAGCATGTAATGGAGATGCAATCATACACTTTGTCTACTGCAATAATTTTCCTTGGAAAGTGCATGGTACTACTCCTCATGACCATGAATTCAACTGTCTTTACACAATATATACAATGGATTACAATACATATAATGTTTCATGAAGAAATACGTAGTTTTGACAAGTACATGGGACTGGCATATGACTCCTCTACACCTATGATCAACCATGATTCTATGGACCCACTTTTACACCATGCACCCAATATAGTGGGGCTAGATCAAATAAATACAAAATGATACATGACCTAGAATTCTGTTGACCCATATGTAGCTAACAACAATGTCACACCTCCCTTTTCTATACCAAAAGAAGATATACAAATTTTTTTTTTCTTCATTTATTTATTCTTTCATTGGTCAAAACCCCATGCACTTTAAACAAAAATAACACTATATATGTTAAAACATTAACGAGAGGCCTTTATACTCTCTCAATTTCCCTATGGCTAAATCTTTGGGTAATCCCACCATACGATGACCCTCAAAATTATTTAATTAAATTTACACCCCATTATATGGTTGTCTTTATACTACTCATTCACCATATATATATAACATTGTATACACCTTAATACTTACGTTAGGGATGAAAGTTTTGAAATTTTAATACTTCATATTATATGGGTATAACAAATTGAATCGATTATCAATATTAATGCGACCAACTCTCACATGATACTTCATGTGGTCCACTCGTATGCCTCGATCACTGGTTATTTCATACAGATATCCGTCGTCTATTCTTTAGGACAGAGTCCTTTCTCATTAAATAGATGGGAAACTTGGTTTTGGTTTTCGTTACAACCACTATTGTACTCAACACGGTTTCCATGAACATCTGGCTTACACGTAACTTATAAAATTTATTTCCATATACGTTTTTAAATGTTTGCGATCATTTTTTATTATATAAATTCTCAGGTCTGTGAGGTTTTAATTACTCGCTTGGCGTTTAACTCTGGTTTACCAGTCTTAGCTACGTAAGCGGGTACTGAGTTGCTTGTCTACCATTACTATACGATCCCTCTCGGGATTCTTCTTGTCCTTGTTACTAATTGAGGTTTCCCGCGTCTCCATGACTCGTTTTCACCCATAGTCCACCTTACACGTGGATAGTTCTCAAGGTCTGAATCTAGGGTTTGTTGTTTGTTTATTATCTCTGATTATTCATTCTCCTGTTTCATTTTACCATGTCGCTCCGTGTTTGAATTTTGTTATCCCACCTTGGAGCATGCCGAGAGTGTTACAGCCGAGGGGTATGTCTATTTCAACAGTCATACGGTAAGCATTTTATCTCTGTAACTATTGTCGGCGTGCGTTAACACATTAATCGTTTTCACCTTGCGGAGAAATCCAAGTAAAGGTTCCTTCCTGTATATGTTATTTCGTTTATTATAGATTTGCTAACTGCAGTCGTGTAGAAGGCCACGCTTGCGCAAGACACATTGGGTTAAATCCTGATTTCACAGCGAATCCAATTGTGGAGATAGGTAGTATAATTATCATTCTTATTTTTCCTCCTACTTCAATATTTCAGTATCGGCATTTTCTAATAAGAAATAGATCTAGTTATACTGCTTATCTAGCCTTCTTGCCAGTTTCATCATTGTTTTCCTGTAGGGAATTTGGTTAAAACAATTGGGTTAGTTTTATTTTATGTTTAACTGATGATGTACACGCTTCCGGAATCGTTATGCGTGGACGGGTCGTATTTTGGCAAGGAAAAAGTCCAGAATCATTGTCCAGGTTTGATTCGCTACCCTAACCCTGGTAAACTTTAATGGTATCCTCTTTACGAGCGAATTGACTAATTGTTCCACTACGTTTTGTTTCAGGAATTTATCCCATTTTATTAATCAGGTATACGATTTTCACCTTTGTTGAATTTCATTTACTCGTTCTATGTAAGAAAGTTGTTATTACCATATAACCTTCCTCTAATGTGCATTTTTATGTTCGTTGTAGGTATAATGGCCTTCATTCGAACGACAATTGATTCCAGATAATCTCCTGCGTTTCCAGCAAGTTCAGTCGACTTAAATTGCTATTCCTCGTCTTTTTGTACAGGTTCTATTCAGTTCCCCAAATCGCTTACTCGGGGTTTCTTGCTACGTGTTCCAGATTTCACCTCAGTAGTGATCTGCGTAATTGTAGAAAGTCCTTATTTTTCATTCTATTCTCTATTACGGCTACGGCCCTCTAATTTTTATAAGGACATTTTTAAAACATTGATTCATTCCCGAACTAGGGTATCTGAACAAGATCGATGTTTATACTTATGAAATTTCCTAATATGCAGTAAGGAATGGCAGAGTAGGTATCTACGAATCCGCCATTAAAACGTCTTTAGTATTTGAGACGCTTTGACTGCCATGATTTTTTTCAGGGTTTTTATATAGTTCGTTGATAAGAATTGGTACCATGGATAATCGATAGTGAACTCATATAATTCCGCCTATTACTCAGTTACTCTTTATGCCCTACAATTATTGTTATTTTATATTCATACTTGGATGGTTTTTAACGTTGAAATATGATGATACGTTTTTTGATAGAGGAAAGTTTTAATTGTTTTATATTAGTTATACATATCTTTCAATTCCTGTCCACTTTGTATTATTCAATGACTGTCAGTCCAGCACAGTTCTCTTTTTCCTTAATGTCGAGGTCATATATACATAATTATCTGTCGGTAAGATATGTTGGTATCCTAGTGGTTGTGTAGGAACTAGTATATAAAATTGTAACATTCTTCAACAGACTTCTTTTTATTAACAATAGCTGATTTGAAATTAGTTTGTTTTTCTAATGATATATACACAACGAAATTTCTCATTAAAATATCCCTGAACTCAGGTTAACTACCATACAAATAAACTATAATACTTTTCAGTTCCTTTATCTAGGTTGCATCTAAAGGGTTTCTGTCTCAATACTCAATTGCAGTCCATGTAACAGTGCATACACTGCTATTTCAAGATACAATATAGAGCATCTTACTCTACTTGTCTCAATTGTATGTGTATACTATAATTCATTTTATAACTCAAAATTAGGTTAGAGATAAATTTAAGCTTTTCCTATAAAATTTTGCATACTTACAGATCCTCAGATCTAACTTACAAATATTTGAAGGTTATTAGAGGAGTTCTTCTTATAGTACTATTTCATGCTTATGAATGCATACTAATAGATCAGAAGTATATTATAATTAAATTATCAGTGGAGAACTATGTATTCACAGATTTAAACCATCCTTTGGTTTAGAATTTCTGTTGAATTCTACTCTACAGATTTTTTTGTTTTCTACAACCATACAGAGTTAAGAAGGTAAATTCCTTATGATTAAATATGTTAAATGTTGCATTTATAATTGTACTATATAGTCAAGTTTTATATGTAGCCAATTCATACCATATAACACAAACATATCAATAAATTTTAAACACATACCATGCACACAGTAGACCAACCTCCAAACCTTAGAGTCCTTTTTGTCTCCCAGAACTCACCCCCAAGCAGAGATCACCTCCTAGAATAGATCAACCCCTGATCTGTTTAGGAGCAGCTTATTTAAGCTATGGTTCCCCAAAGCATGTTTCTAATTCTGCGTCCAGAATAGCAGGATGCTTTTCCTCCTGTTTGCCTAGGCTTCCCATTTTAGGGACTTTTTTTAAGCTGTTTTATGCTTTTCCTCAGCTTTTCCAGCTTTTTTTCCTCTTCCCAACTACTTTCCTCATCATTGGGGAAATTTAGATTCTTCCTCAAAATCTAATTTAGAAATAATTTCTTTCAAGGATTTTTTTGAAAGATTGTGGGGAATTTGTTGCCTTATCCATCCTCATGGATTTAGCAAGTGATCTCAACATCTCATTTTGGTCCATCTGTACACAATCATTTTATTCATTTCCTCAAATTAAATATTTAATTACATTCACAAAATACTTATCCTTTGGGGTCCACTCCCCTTGGTATTAAAGTTCAAATGTCTAGCTTTGAAATTCAAACACATAAATTGGGGGTGTTACATATTCCCCCTCTGAAAATAAACACCGTCCTCGGTGTTGTTATTCAACCACTAGAGTTCATTTTTTTCCAAACAAAAATGGATATCTTTCCATCATTTCAGCTTCTCTTTCCCAGGTAGCTTCTTCAGTAGTAAAGTGCTTCCACTGCACTTTTACTTTGGCTACTGTTCTGTTTCTCATTTCAATTTCTTCCTGCTCCAATATTTGAAGCGGTTCTGGCAGAAACTCCCCTTCTAGTTCCACTTGTACAACATTCCAATCAACTATGTGAGAAGCATCATGCACATATCTTTTTAATAACGAAACATGAAATACATCATGAAATCTAACATGGGGTGGTAAGGCCATCTTGTAAGCCACTGGTCCCACCCTTTCTAATACTTCAAAAGGACCACAATATCTAGGAGCTAGTTTTGCACAGCTCCCTGCATAAAGTGTGCTCTTTTTAGGTTTTATACGCAAGTACACATGTTATCCCACTTTAAATTCTCGGTGTACTCTTTTCTTATCAGCATAACTTTTCTGGCGATCTTGTGCTGTCTTGATGTTTCTTTTTATTTGTTTAACAATTGTTTCCATCTCTTGTGAAGCATCTGGTCCCAACTGTATTTTATCTTCTGGCTGGCTCCAGCTCAAAGGAGTCCGACACTTTCTTCCATAGAGTGCCTCAAACGGACTCATTTTTATGGAGGATTGATAGCTGTTATTATAGGCAAATTCAGCTAAATGCAAGTAGTCTTCCCATTTTGAAGGCCTATCCATTACATACATTCTAAGCATATCCTCCAAAATCTGATTAGTTCTCTCTGTTTGGCCATATGTCTGAGGGTGGTAAGCAGTACTAAAATTTAGTTTAGTACCCATCCCTCCGAATAGCCCTTTCCAAAAAGCTGTTGTAAACTTAGCATCCCGGTCGGAAACAATGACTTTTGGAACCCCATGTAATCTTACTATTTCTTTTAAAAACACTTCTGCTACTTGGGTTGTCCCAAAAGTAGACTTAACAGGTATGAAGTGGGCAGCTTTAGTTAAGGTGTCTACTACCACCATGACTGAATCATGTTGGTATTTGGTTTTGGGAAATCCTGTTATAAAATCCATGGAAATTGTGTCCCATTTCCATCCTGCAATCGGTAAAGGGTTTAAAAGACCAGCAGGATGCTGATGTTCAACTTTGACTAGTTGACATTCCATGCATCTGCTTAAATATTCTGCTACATCTCTCTTCATTCCTGGCCAGAACAATTTATTTTTCAGGGTTGTTAACATTTTCTCATATCCTGGATGTCCTGCATATGGTTGTTTGTGATATTCATCCAGAATTTCCCTTTTTAAGGGCTCTACATTGGGAATATACAACCTGTTTTTATAACAGATCAGCCCTTCTTGGTTTTGAGTGAAATCAGTTTTCTCCTTTTTCTGTAGTTTCACCAAGAGTGTTTCATAGTTTGGATCTTGATTTGCTGCTTTTCTCACCAACTCTTCTACTTCGATCTGGGCACTACTTCCAATGTTGTTTATATTCTAACAAGCATTCCTGCTTAATGCATCAGCAACTTTATTTTCTTTTCCCTTGATATGTTTTATGTCCATATCAAATTCACTTAAAAAGGACAACCATCTGGCTTGTCTTGCATTCAGATCAGTTTGGGAAAAGAAATATTTGAGACTAATATGATCAGTCATCAATGTAAACTTTTTCCCAAGAAGATAGTGCCGCCACATTTTCAAGGCATGGATAACAGCTGCTAATTCCAAATCATAGGCACTATAATTTTGTTCATGTATTTTCAGTTTCCTAGATTCATATGCAATAATTGAATTTTCCTGCAAAAGAACTCCTACCAACCCCTCTCTGCAGGCATCCATACATACGACAAATTCTTTTTCAGGATCCGCAATCTTCAGTATAGGGGCTGAAATAAGTTTTTGTTTTAATTGCTCGAAACTGTTTTGACATTTTTCAGTCCACACGAACTTGACACCCTTTCTTTGCAATGAGGTGATGGGATGTGCTATAGCAGAAAATCTCTCCACAAATCTGCGATAATAGCCTGCAATCCCCATAAATGACCTTACTGCTGAAACATCAGTTGGGACTGGCCATTCTTTAATGGCTTTTATCTTTTCAGAGTCAACAGCAAGGCCTTTTTCAGAAATAATATGACCCAAATATTGAATTTTATCTTTATAAAATTCGCATTTGCTGAACTTGGCATATAACTGGTTTTCTTTTAGAGTTTGTAACACTATCCTCAAGTGTTCTCTATGTTCATCCTCATTTTTTGAGTAGAATAAAATATCATCTATGAACACAAGAACAAATTTATCCAAGTACTTATTCAACACACTGTTCATCAGACACATAAATGTGGCAGGAGCATTTGTCAAACCGAAAGGTAGGACTACAAATTTGTAGTGTCCATACCTAGTTCGGAAAGCTGTTTTGCTGATGTCTTCTTCCTTGATTCTGAGCTGGTGATACCCAGTTCTTAAGTCAATCTTCGAAAAGACTGAAGCTCCTCTCACTTGATCAAAAAGATCATCAATTCTAGGTAAAGGGTATCTATTCTTAATGGTCAACTTGTTCAGTTGGCGATAATCAATGCACATCCTAAAAGTTCCATCTTTCTTTTTCACAAATAAGACCGGTGCTCCCCAAGGAGACACACTTGGTCTGATATAACCTTTATCTAGCAATTCTTGCAATTGCATTTTCAGTTCCATAAGTTCAGGGGGACTCATTCGATAAGGGGCTCGGGAAACAGGTGTTGCTCCTAGCACTAAATCGATGGAAAAATCAATTTCTCTTTTGGGGGGAAGATGAGGAATCTCATCTGGGAAGACTTCCTTAAACTCTTTTACCACCGGTAACTCATCTAGCAGACTTTCTCCAATTTTCTGCTCCACTTCCTCCACATGTACTGCATAAACTTGATATCCTTTTCTAGCTGTTTGTTTTAATTGCAGTGCTGATATTTGTCTTACTGCAACGGGTTTTGGTTTTCCTTTGAGAGTAAAAGGTTTCCCTTCTTCATCCACACAATGCAGGGTTTTATCCCAGCAGTTCATCAAGGCTTTCTTCTTTTCCAACCAGTCCATTCCTATCAACAAGTCATAAGAACCTAGAGGCAGTATGTTCAGATTTACTTCTGTTTGAAAATAATTTAATTTGATTGTTGTTCTGGGTAATTTATGTGTTACCTTTCTCTTAGTTCCCGTGGCCAGCTGTACCAACCATGACTGCTGAAATTTTTTAGGTTTAAGATTACATTGTTCTACAATTTTTGGACTAATGTAACTCAAAGAGGCATTTGGATCAATCAAAACTGTAACAGTTTGGTCTAAAATCTTACCCTCCATTTCAACCATGGTAGCTTGATGTTCTTCTTGCCGGTTCTCCAAGGCTGCGCTGATAGTGGGTATGCTACGTGCTATGTCATTTACTGTGGTTGGTTCTCGATCTCTCATAACCATATGAATATTTCTGTGGGGACAATCCCTCAACAGATGGGGTTCTCCGCATCCCCAACATTTCAAGGGTTCCTTCATTTTGACAGTGCCTTCTTTCTTATTGTCTCCATCCATTTGTCTTGAAGCAACCTGTGACTGAGCAGTTTGACTTTCTCTGGCTTTATTAAATTTCTTTCGCTAGTGGTCCCTGCCAAAGTTCTTCAAATAGGCTGGTTTTTGTTTCGTCGCTTTGAATTCTCTCTTATTGTTCCAAATATTTCCCTGTTCTATTTTACTTCTGAACTGCTAGTAGCATAATATAGCTTTTCGAACAGCTTCATCCATTGCTTTTGGGTTGTCAAACTCAATCTTCTCCTTGTACACAGTAGGCAAACAATTCAGAAACCTTTGCACCTTTGCCTTTTCTTCCCTCATGTAAGGAACATATCTCAACAGGTTTGTAAATTTCGTAACAAATTCATCGATAGTGAGCTGCCCCAGTCTAAGTTCATGAAATTCCTTGGCTTTATCATCATAGTAATGTTCATTTAGATATCGATTTTTGAACTAAACCTGGAAATCCTCCCAAGTAACTGTCTTTTCGTCAATAGTATGAACCATTTTCGTCTCCTCCCACCACAAGGTAGCTTTACCTTGTAGCTGGTAAACAGCTAATCTGGCCTTCAGATTGCTTTCATATTCATAGACCTGGAAATATTTAATCATATTCAGCAACCAGGCTTCAGCATCTTCCTCCTTTTCCCCATCATAGGAGGGAGGTTTGATTTTTTGGAATTCCCCTTGTAATTCCTTTTTCTGTTTAGACTGATGCCTAGCAGCATCATCATCATCAGATTCATCAATCTTCCTCTTTCTGGAACCTTCGCCTTCTTGGCCGTTCCGTGAAGCTAGTTCTCTGATGAGCTTTTCCTGCTCCTTACTGACTGATGACAACCTGTCATTCTGGCTTCTTAGTTCAGCCAATTCTCGTTGCAACCTGTGCAACATAGCCATCATCAGAGTGTTGGGATCTAGTGTACCAAACTCATCCCATAGATCCACATAAATTTCTTCACCTTCAACCATTTCAGCACCACTGTACACACTCATAACATAGATCAGCAAGATTTTAAAAAGAAAATTTTCCACCATACTCATTTAAAAAAAAACACTCAACAACAGTGAGCACAATAACAACAGCCCAGTTTTTATAACTTGGGCTCCGATACCATTTGTCACGCCTCCCTTTTCTATACCAAAAGAAGATATACAAAAAAAAAAATTCTTCATTTATTTATTCTTTCATTGGTCAAAACCCCATGCACTTTAAACAAAACTAACACTATATATGTTAAAACATTAACGAGAGGCCTTTATACTCTCTCAATTTCCCTATGGCTAAATATTTGGGTAATCCCACCATACAATGACCCTCAGAATTATTTAATTAAATATGCACCCCATTATATGGTTCTCTTTATACTACTCATTGACCATATATATATAACATTGTATACACCTTAATACTTACGTTAGGGATGAAAGTTTTGAAATGTTAATACTTCATATTATATGGGTATAACAAATTGAATCGATTTTCAATATTAATGCGACCAACTCTCACACGATACTTCATGTGGTCCACTCGTATGCCTCAATCACTGGTTATTTCATACGGATATACGCCGTCTATTCTTCAGGAAAGAGTCCTTTCTCATTAAATAGATGGGAAACTTGGTTTTGGTTTTCGTTACAACCACTATTGTACTCAACGCGGTTTCCGTGAACATCTGGCTTACATGTAACTTATAAAATTTATTTCCATATACGTTTTTAAATGTTTGCGGTCACTTTTGATTATATAAATTCTCAGGTCCGCGAGGTTTTAATTACTCGCTTGGCGTTTAACTCTGGTTTACCAGTCTTAGCTACGTAAGCGGGTACTATGTTGCTTTTCTACCATTACTATACGATCCCTCTCGGGATTCTTCTTGTCCTTGTTATTGATTGAGGTTTCCCGCGTCTCCATGACTCGTTTTCACCCATAGTCCACCTTACACGTGGACGGTTCTCAAGGTCTAAATCTAGGGTTTGTTGTTCGTTTATTATCTCCGATTATTCATTCTCCTGTTTCATTTTACCATGTCGCTCCACGTTCGAATTTCATTATCCCACCTTGGAGCATGCCGAGAATGTTACAGCCGAGGGGTATGTCTATTTCAACAGTCATACGGTAAGCGTTTTATCTCTGTAACTATTGTCGGCGTGCGTTAACACATTAATCATTTTCACCTTGCGGAGAAATCCAAGTAAATGTTCCTTCATGTATATGTTATTTCGTTTCTTATAGATTTGCTAACTGCAGTCGTGTAGAAGGCCACGCTTGCGCAAGACACATTGGGTTAAATCCTGATTTCACAGCGAATCCAATTGTGGAGATAGGTAGTATAATTATTGTTCTTATTTTTCCTCCAACTTCAATATTTCAGTATCGGCATTTTCTAATAAGCAATAGATCTAGTTATACTGCTTATCTAGCCTTCTTGCCAGTTTCATCATTGTTTTCCTGTAGGGAATTTGGTTAAAACAATTGGGTTAGTTTTATTTTATGTTTAACTCATGATGTACAGGCTTCCGGAATCGTTATGCGTGGATGGGTCGTATTTTGGCAAGGAAAAAGTCTAGAATCGTTGTCGAAGTTTGATTCGCTACCCTAACCATGGTAAACTTTAATGGTATCCTCTTTACGAGCGAATTGACTAATCGTTCCACTACGTTTTGTTTCAGGAATTTATCCCATTTTGTTAATCAGGTATACGATTTTCACCTTCGTTGAATTTCATTTACTCGTTCTGTGTAAGAAAGTTGTTATTACCATATAACATTCCTCTAATGTGCATTGTTATGTTCGTTGCAGGTATAATGGCCTTCATTTGCATGACAATTGTTTCCAGATAATCTCCTATGTTTCCGACAAGTTCGGACAACTTAAATTGCTATTCCTCGTCTCTTTGTACAGGTTCTACTCAGTTCCCCAAATCGCTTACTCGGGGTTTCTTGCTACGTGTTCCAGATTTCACCTCAATTTTGATCTGCGTAATTGTAGAAAGTCCTTATTTTTCATTCTATTCTCTATTATGGCTACGACCCTCTAATTTATATAATGAAATTTTTAAAACATTGATTCATTCCCGAACTAGGGTATCTAAACAAGATCGATGTTTATACTTATGAAATTTCCTAATATGCAGTAAGGAATGGTGGAGTAGGTATCTATGAATCCGCCATTAAAACGTCTTTAGTATTTGAGACGCCTTGACTGTCATGATTTTTTTCAGGGTTTTTATATAGTTCGTTGATAAGAATTGGTACCATGGATAATCGATAGTGAACTCATATAATTACGCCTATTACTCAGTTACTCTTTATGCCCTACAATTATTGTTATTTTCTATTCAGACTTGGATGGTTTTTAACGTTGAAATATGATGATACGTTTTTCGATAGAGGATAGTTTTAATTGTTTTATATTAGTTATACATATCTTTCAATTCCTATCCACTTTGTATTATTCAATGACTGTCAGTCCAACACAGTTCTCTTTTTCCTTAATGTTGAGGTAATATATACATAATTATCTGTCGGTAAGATATGTTGGTATCCTAGTGGTTGTGTAAGAACTAGTATATAAAATTGTAACATTCTCCAATAGACTTCTTTTTATTAAAAATAGCTGATTTGAAATTAGTTTGTTTTTCTAATGCTGTATACAGAACGGAATTTCTCATTAAAATCTCCATGAACTCAGGTTAACTACCATACAAATAAACTATAAAACTTTTCAATTCCTTTATCTAGGTTGCATCTAAAGGGTTTCTGTCTCAATACTCAATTGCAGTCCATGTAACAATGCATACACTGCTATTTCAAGATACAATATAGAGCATCTTACTCTACTTGTCTCAATTGTATGTGTATACTATAATTCATTTTATAACTCAAAAGTAGGTTAAAGATAAATTTAACATTTTCCTATAAAATTTTGCATACTTACAAATCCTCAGATCTAACTTACAAATATTTGAAGGTTATTAGAGGAATTATTCTTATAGTACTATTTCATGCTTATGAATTCATACTAATAGATAAGAAGTATATTATAATTAAATTATCAGTGGAGAACTATGTATTCACAGATTTAAACCATCCTTTGGTTTAGAATTTCTGTTGAATTCTACTCTATAGATTTTTTTGTTTTCTACAACCATACAGAATTAAGAAGGTAAATGCCTTATGATTAACTCTGTTAAATGTAGCATTTATAATTGTACTATATAGTCAACTTTTATATGTAGCCAATTCATACCATATAACACAAACATATCAATAAATTTTAAACACATACCACGCACACAGTAGACCAACCTCCCAACCTTAGAGTTCTTTTTGTCTCCCAGAACTCACCCCTGAGCAGAGATCACCTCCTAGAACAGATCAACCCCTGATCTGTTTAGGAGTAGCTTATTTAAGCTATGGTTCCCTAAAGCATGTTTCTAATTCTGCGTCCAGAATAGCAGGATGATTTTCTTCCTATTTCCTTAGGCTTCCCATTTTAGGGACTTTTTTTTAAGATGTTTTATGCTTTTCCTCAGCTTTTCCAGCTTTTTTTCCTCTTCCCAACTACTTCCCTCATCGTTGGGGAAATTTAGATTCTTCCTCAAAATCTAATTTAGAAATAATTTCTTTCAAGGATTTTTTTGAAAGATTGTGGGGAATTTGTTGCCTTATCCATCCTCATGGATTTAGCAAGTGATCTCAACATCTTATTTTGGTCCATCTGTACACAATCATTTTATTCATTTCCTCAAATTAAATATTTAATCACATTCACAAAATACCTATCCTTGTGGGTCCACTCCCCTTAGGATTAAAGTTCAAATGTCTAGCTTTGAAATTCAAACACATAAATTGGGGGTGTTACAAACAAGACATACTAGACACCATGGGTCTCTACATGAGAAATGTGCCCAAAATGTTAAAACAATGATAACATGTAGCTTTTACATCCACACATAGTGGCATTATCATCAATACATGCCCAAAACCTGAAATATCATGAGTACATGGCAACAATGAGCAATGAATATGCTCTATATGGTAGCAACAATACAATGCAATACATGGAATTTTCATCAAAACATAAGACCTCCATGAGCAATAACATATACTCTAAATGTGTAGCAGCAATGTAGGGTCATAAAATATACATCCACATCATGATCAACAACAATATTTTCATATATATGAAGCCATATGAATCAAAATTATTCAACCATATGTATATCCAAGACATCATAAGCAGCAAAAAATACTTATGCTCATCATAGGTGAGCAAGATATCATCAACGAGGCATAAGAAACAAATCAACGAGCAAACAAATATCACCAAAAAAAAACATGTATACCTTATATATGAACAAAAATACATAACATCATCTCTAAGCCATCAGAATACATATAAAAAATATGCATGAAAATATCATGAGCAACAATAATCATAATTTTCTCATTTCTCATCCATCCAACAGCACATGACATAATCATCAATTATATCATGCAAAACATATGATCTTGCTACTATGTGGAAACAAAATGAAAAACTTATTTGCTGCAACATACTCATGACAAATAAGAACAATAAAACTCCTCCAAAGTGAGCATGATGCCAACAAACTACAAGTCTATTTCGAAGCACAAACTATATGAAAAAACATCCAAATGTTTCTTTGGAGTACAAGAGGTGGAATATCTAGGTCATACTGTATCTCACGAGGGTGTTAAGGTAGACCCTAACAAAATTAAAGCCATTAAGGAATGGAAAGTCCCCACAACCATAAATCAGTTATGAGGATTTCTTGGGTTAACAAGGTATTATCGCAAGTTTGTTAAGGGTTATGGGAGAATAACAGCACCTCTAACAACATTATTGAAGAAAGATGCATTTTCATGGACTCTTGAAGCAAATAAGGCCTTTGAACATCCTAAAGGGGCAGTGTGCCTAGAACTGGTCTTAGCTACGCCAGACTTAACAAAAAAATTTATTGTGGAATGTGATACCTCGGGAAATGGAATTAGTGTTGTTTTAATATAGGAAGGAAGACCCATTGCTTTTGAAAGTTTCCAATCAAAGGAAAGTATTTACAAAAATCTATTTATGAGAATGAAATGTTAGCAGTACTACATGCACTAAATAAATGGTGACCTTACCTAATGGGAAGACACTTCAAGGTAAAAAATGATCATGATAGTCTTAAACACTTTCTGGAACAAATACTATCTTCAAAAGAGCAGCAAAAATGGGTCGCAAAGATGTTGGGTTATGACTTTGAAATAATCTACAAAAAAGGGAAGCTAAATTTTGTTGCAGATGCACTCTCAAGAAAGAATGAAGAGGTGGAAGCATTGATTTGTGCCATTTCTAATATCCAACCACATTGGATAACCGAAGCAAGGGATCAATGGAAGAAGGATGAAGAAGTGTGGACACTCATTCAAAATTTGTAGAAAGATCATAGTACATCTCATACATTTAGTTGGAAAAATGATTCCTTATGGTACAAATATCGCTTATATCTTTGTAAGAATTCCAAACTAAAAAAAAAGATACTTTTGGAATTGCACACTTCTCCTTTAGGAGGACACTCGGAATTTTTAAAAACTTACCATAGGGTGAAGAAAAATTGTTTTTGGGATCATGGCCTTAAATTTGATATTCAAAAGTTTTTGGCAGAATGTTTGGTTTGCTAGAAAAATAAACTTGAGTCAATTAAGACCCTGAGTCTTCTACAACCTTATCCATTCCAAGTCAATGCTGGGAGGAGATTTCAATGGATTTTATCATAGGTTACCTAAGTCCAAAGGAAAGGGTGTCATCATGGTGGTAGTTTATAGACTTACCAAGTATGCACACTTTTGTGCATTATCTCATCCATTTAAAGAAAGTAAAGTTGCTACTACATTTATGGACACAATTCAAAAGCTACATGGAAACCCAAATGTTATTGTGAGCAATAGAGATCCCATTTTTACTAGAAATTTTTGGACAGAGTTATTTTCTTGTTTGGGTACTGAATTAGCTCATAGCGCATATTACCATCCTCAATCTGGTTGTCAAACTGAGATAGTGAATAAATGTTTGGAAGGATATCTTCATTTTTTTCTTTATAATAAACAAACATAATGGGTCAAGTGGTTACCTCTCGCTGAATGGTGGTATAACACTTCCTTCCATACTGTAGCAAAAATGACCCCATTTATGGCACTTTATGGATATCATCCACCGTCCATCACATCATATTTAAATTATAAGGTTCAAGCAGTGGAAGATCACATCGAGCATCAACAAGAAGTTCTCCAAATCTTAAAGGATAACCTGAATTTGGAACAAAATCGAATGAAACAATAGGCAGATCAACATTGCAGCGAGAGAAGCTTTGATGTAGGAGACTAGGTATTTTTACGGCTACAACCATATAAAAAAATTTCCCTTAAGAAAGCTAAGAAGGATAATAAATTATCGCCAAAGTACTATGGTCCTTACAATGTTTTGCAAAATATTGGTATTATGGCATACAAATTGGAGCTTCTTGCTTCTTCACGAGTGCATCCAGTTTTCTATGTTTCATGCTTAAAGAAGTATATAGGTGAAAATATTCTAGTTCAAAAAATATTTGCAGAACTTGATGAGGAAGGAAAATTCATATTGGAACCTGAAGCAGTCACGGAAACAAGAACTCGACAGCTACTAAATCGATCAATTTCAGAGTATCTCATCAAGTGGAAGAACTTACCCACTGAAGATTCTACATGGGAGGACGATAATTTTATACAGAAGCACCCAAATCTACTCAAGAATTTAGGAAAAAACTTTTTTGAACGATAGGGGCATGTTATGTCCCTATACTACTAGCTTAGTCCCTTATTGTTATTAGTGTAGCCCCCTCATTGTTATTATTGTACACCTGTAACCCCAATATTATTATTATTGTGCCCTTACATTGTTATTGTTAGGTCGGCTAGGATTGTATTGTGGGCCCATGGAATCCTATATATAGGAGGTTTTGGTTACTTTTATCATCCAATAATTGTTCATTTATGTAATGTATTGGAGGTTGCCTTGATCTCTATTTTCTTCTACTTTTGGAGCTAGTTTCATAATAGGCTCCATGCTATTGAGGTTAAAGCTAAAGAAAACCAACGGGTCTTCAATAAAAAACATGTGCCAACTAATGGAACACCATATTCAGCATCTGATCACTCCTCCAAGCCTTTATGTCAATTCTGAAACTGAATAAATAGGCTAAGAACAAGTCAATGAAATGCAAGACATATTTTACCAACCTTAGTACAAAATCCAACACTTCCAACATCTCAAGCAACAACCACAACATCAAATTCTTGTAACAACATTTCCAACTCTTATAGCAACATTTCCAACTCCTATAGCTATATCTCCAAGCTCTTGCAATAACAATATCTACAATCAACTCAACATGCCAACCTCAATCCAACATCACATGTAGAATCCATCTCCAAATCACCTCCTCTAGGTCTATGCATAAGTATGTTGACTTCAATCCAAACTAGCAAAACCATCAGGCCAATCATCCATCACCAAGCACCTGACAAGAAGTACCATGAACGTGTTGACATCAATGCCAACAAAATCCCCCTTTGGCATTGATGTCAATTTCAATACAACATGTGAGGTTGATCTCTGTAATCGAAAATGTATCCCTCTTTCACATCAATGGAAAGGGTCATGTCAATACTGAATAAAATGCTAATAATGTGTCAAATGAGAGAAAGAATACCCCTGTCATACTCAACACCATGATGATGCAAACCAATACATGTCTCCTGCAAGATAAGCATGTAAAACAATGGAATTAAATGCGAACAAATCTCAAATGAATGCCATGAAAAATCTGAAAATTGAACATAATCCTCCTAAGCATCTAATGGAGATGCAATCATAAACTTGGTCTACTGCAATAATTTTCCTTGGAAAGTGCACTGTACTACTCCTCATGACCATGAGTTCAACAGACTTTAGACAATATATACAATGGATTACAATACATACAATGTTTCATGAAGAAATAGATAGTTTTGACAAGTACATGGGACTGGCATATGACTCCTCTACACCTATCACCAACCATGATTCTATGGACCCAATTTTACACCATGCACCCAATAGAGTGGGACTAGATCAAATAAATACAAAATGATACATGACCTAGAATTATATTGACCCATATGTAGCTAATAAAAAGACATACTAGACACCATGGGTCTCTACATGAGAAATGTGCCCAAAATGTTAAAAAAATGATAACATGTGGCTTTTACATCCACACATGGTAGCGTTATCATCAATACATGCCCAAAACATGAAATATCATGAGTACATGGCAACAATGAGCAATTAATATGCTCTATATGGTAGCAACAATACAATGCAATACATGGAATTTTCATCAAAACATAAGACCTCCATGAGCAATAACATAATCTCTCAATGTGTAGTAGCAATGTAGGGTCATCAAATAGATATCCACATCATGATCAACAACAATATTTCCATATATATGAAGCTATATGAATCAAAATTATTCAAGCATATGTATATCCAAGACATCACAAGCAGCAAAATATACGTATGCTCATCATAGGTGAGCAAGATATCATCAACGAGGCATAAGAAACAAATCAACGAGCAACAAAATATCACCCAAAAAAAACATGTATACCCCATATATGAACAACAATACATAACATCATCTCTAAGCCATCAAAATACATATGAAAAATATGCATGAAAATATCATGAGCAACAACAATCATCATTTTCTCATTTATCATCCATCCAACAACACATGACATAAACATCAAGTATATCATGCAAGAAATATGATCTTGCTACTATGTGGAAACAAAATGAAAAACTTATTTGCTGCAACATATTCATGAAAAATAAGCAGAATAAAAATCCTCCAAATTGAGAATGCTGCCAACAAACTTCAAGTCTATTTCGAAGCACAAATTCTCCCTCATCCTCGAGCTAGATATCTCCATGGCCTCAAAAATCATTTCAATATTTATTTTCAGGGAAATCTCACATGCAAATTGAATCATATGAGCACCAAAAACAACCACAATTCCTTTCCAATGCACCAATAAGTTATCCTCTTCCATGGTCCCAGCCACATGTGCAACCTTACCCTAGCCTTATTCCTACCCCTTATCCTAATCCTTACCCATACCCTAGCTCACATTCAAACCCTAATCCATACCCTAGACCTAACCCTAGCTATAATTTCAAACCTAGACCTAACACTAGTCCACAGTCTAATCTGAATTGAAATCTAGATCATAGCCCAAGCCTTAACCAAAACCCTACCCCAAACTATATCATATACTCTAATATAAACCATCATGTTGCACAACAATTTCAAACACCTATTATTATCATTGATTCCCACGCTAAAAAAATGCTACGTCTTTAATGTTTGGAAAGGGAATGAATTTGGAAACTTCCCCCATTACCGTAGAACATTCACCCCAGGAAGATATAATTCAAAAACCACAAGAGCATAAATATTTCATTGGAACTTGTTTTTAAAATGTTGTTGAAACTCGAAAACCTAGACTCTCTCCTAACCATTCTTCTCAATCTGAAAATAAAATATTTCAGCCCGAACTTGAGGGATTTAACTTTTGTCTTTCACTAGATTCTTTGTGCCTCCAGGATGGTTATTTGGATACTATTAATTGTTTTCTATGGGGATGATAAACATGGAACATTTAATTATACATGAAAATTCATCTCATTTACGTTTAGCGCTTCCTTTTTACTATTTTTTTTTTAGTTTTATATTTGTTAGATTGTTTTAAGATAATTTTATATCTTTAATAATATTTAAAAACAATTTTATAATTTTGATTTTTTTTTTTTTCAATTCTGTTGGTATAAATTTTTTTAGAATGCAAAGATTTGTTGGAGATAGCTGTGAGATTTTTTAGTAGTTTTGTGTGAAATAGTTATGGGATTTTTTTTAATAGTTTTATATTGGTGATTTTTTTAAATATTTATTTTTTATTTTTTATTTTTTATTTTTTATTTATATTATATAAGGTTTTAGAATGTATGGCTAGATTTTTAGTTTAAATTTATAATGTTATAATAAAAAACTAATTATTTAAAAATATGATAAAAGTGTTATTTATATATATATATTATTATTATCCAATTTTAAGGTCATGGTCAAGCTAGATACCAAATTGGTGTATGAGACTCCTTTCTTTGTGGGAAAAGGGACTCACCTCCCAGTAGCATACATACTCTACCCCCTCTTTTTTGAATCTATGGATTCTTGGAAGGAAACTAGTCCTCTTAACCATTAGACCCACTCAAACTGTATATTGTTTTATTTTATTTTTTTATTAGAATTGAATTTTATTTTATTTTAAGTATTTTTATTGCTTAAGGTGTCTCTATTTGAAAAGAACTCCTCTAGCTACCAATGTGTACAACTCTGCAACATTGGAGGCGTCTCTATTTGAAAACAGCTCTGCAACTTTGTATTGAATGTTAGATGATTGGATATTTGTTTGTCGTTAGATTAGTAGTTAGAAAAAAAATTTAAGCAACATTAACATTTAGGTCAGGCTGTCAACTCTAGAGAATCCTATAATCTGCAGAACCCAACAAATATTTTCACTTGGCATAGGCAGAAACAAAGGAAAACAGACATGGGTGAGGGAACCTCTGGTGGAAGAGCATCTATGCCTCAGATTTCCATTAATATACCCAAGAGACTCGATGACTTCTCCTCTGGAGATGGACAACAGATCCAATCCCCAAATTGTTCACAAGCTTCTTCGAAATCTTCCATTCCTTGCCTTCATTCGCTTACAAGGATGTTGAGAATAGAGACAGAAAAAAAATGCCTTCCTCGTTGATAACCCCTGAATGTCGAAAATAATGGTTCAGAGCAGATCCAGTAGTGTGCAGAAAACTCTATTTTATAGTTTATAAATGCATAATTATATTAAGAGGGAATAAAACAATAATTGAGATCGAGTTGTATTGTTAGTCCTAATTATTCTGTAGCTGGATAAAGTCTACTACAAGAGATACAAAAGGGTTCTTGCAAAATTTTTCATATGCTCCATACATTGATTTTGAATTATTTTTTTATTGGAATGGAATCAAACTCAATCTAATTGTTTTATCGATGCCTCATATTTCCATTGAAATACCTAAGAGACTGAATGGCTTCTTCTCTGGTGATGGATGTCAGCTGCAATCCCGAAATGGGTCGTATCTTCTTCGAAATCTCCCAATCCTTGTCTTCGTTCAATTACAATGATGTTGAGCAGAGAGAAAGAGATTAAGGCCTTCGTCATTGATCACCCACTTCAATGTCGAAAAAAAAGTCCAACGCAGGTCCAATAATGTGTTTCAAACTCTATTTTATAAAATTCCTTCCCTAATGTTGTCCAAGGTATGAAATTAATTTAGTTTTTCTTATTTTGAGGGCAGCTAGCCTTATGCTCCTTGTCTACGCTAAACCTAAAGATATCAATCCCCTTTAATGATGAAAAAAGTACTTTATGAAAAACGAGACCTCTCCTTACCTTGTTTACTAAGTAGCAAGAAGTTGGGATATGTCACATTCAAACCTGATCCTAATGTTACAGTAAGGTCTACATTTTCAAGTGGTTTAAATTTTTATATTGAGCACTAATGGAGTGAAAACTTCATCCAATTATGTTTTGGGAATTTCGATAAAAGTTTAAAAGCCATGTTTTTATTAAATACATCTGCATCTAAACTGTAATTAGAATTGGAATAAAATTTTAAACATCATATTTTACCTCCAAATCTATTAAATACCTCTAGATGTAGATACCTCTCGATGTAGATTTTAAGAGTAATTACCAAATATCTTGTCTCGTTGTAAAATCTGTTATCTATATATCAAATTCAGAATTTTATCTCGAACTCACATTCTCTATCATATTCTATCCAATTTTATATTAAAAAAATATTTGTAAAATATACCATCCATCTAACAAATTCATTATAAATATATATATTTATTTTAATAAATTTCACAGCACCATACTGGAAACTCATTTCAAGGATGCCTCCAATGATTTTTGTGGGGCAGATGCGTATGAGTGAGTCGTTGACACTTTTTCAGTACATTGGAATGGGGAAGTACATGTACCTGAGAGTTCAAGGTCGTGGATGGAAGTAGGTCACGGTTTACAACTTGACACATAATTCATGGAGAATCCTGCGAGGTTGTTTCTTTCCCACAGATGAAATTTCTAATGATCATTTGTTCTTTGGATTTGTTAGAATATTTCAAAGACACAGGGGAAAATTTTTTTTCCCATAGCACAAAGAGTTCACACAGAGTTGCGGAAATTACAAGAACCAAGACAACACATTTACTAAAATTTACACAGAGTTACGGAATTCACTTAATCCATACCATGCAATTGCAGAAATAAAATCATATGAATCCTATTTTCAATACAGAGTGGCGGAGATTAAAATCACAACTATAGAGAGGAGAAAATATAAACAAATAATTTTACTCACACTGAAAAAGAGTAAAACAGTGTTGGGGTAAAACACATACGTTAAAATTCTATAAATATATCGTAACTAACCAAACTTTATATCAAAACTTCATCACATGAAATACATTAACATATCCAGGTTGTGGCTCCTTCACAAGTAAAACAAGACTTCTTACTTGGATTTACATTCACTACGGTTGTGGATTAATGCTCAATAAAACTGTTTTCACGCACCCACCAAAATTTGCTCCAAAATTTTCTCCACTTGTCTTTCCACACTTACATCTGCCACATTACACAACACTCTCTTCACTCTTTCGCTTGCTCACACTTTCAATTACATGTAAAATCTAAACATATATATCTAAGACATTTAATTTGTGATAGACATAATTTAATACATATTATGGGCGGACATCATTTTCTGAACATTACATAAGTTGCGTGAACTAAAAAAAACTTGCAGATAAAATGTTTCCCCATGCACATTTAATAACCATGCATTAAATTCTTTTTGAATTTTATTATTTAACTCTGTTTCAGAATGGGTTATATACTCTTCTCAGACCTTGTCCTTTTCTGCACACGTAATAATAACTGAGGTATGGTTGCTGCCATTTCATTTAATGTGGTGGTTGATATTAATTTCCAACATTCCCCCTTAAACGCAACTGTCGCCATTGACCATTCCCAGACAATCTCTGAGATTAAAAAAAATTCACGTGCTAATGGCTTTGTGAAGATGTCTATAAATTGCTCTTCTAACCTGCAATGTTGCAACACAATCTCACTGTTGTTAACTAATTATCTTATGAAATGATATTTGGCATCAATATTCTTTGTCATTTTCTGAAAGACAGAATTCTTTGATAGTGCAATTGTTGAACTGTTATCACGGAAAATAGTTTATAAAAAATCATAGTTTATAAAAAATTAACCATTTTCTTCGGGTACCCAAAGAAATTTTATAGAGATGAACAATTTAAAGACAACATGCATTATTTATATTTATTTGAGGAAGATAAGATCAATCATACTAGGATGGTTGTCCTTCTAGTGAAGATCCATAGCAGAAGGTCTCACATCGAATTTGACGAAGATAAGATCAATGAGATGATGGTTGTCTTTCTAATGAAAATTCATAACATAATATCTAAGATATAAAAATAGAATAAATAGCACAACCACATTTACCAATGTGCTTTATATACACCGATAGGCTGTTAATGTGCCTAGTACAAATTGACTATTTGTACTTATTAACATATCATAATAATAAGATATTGTTATGTATCTCTCACTATTATCTTCATATGATTAACAGAATTTTATTAACATATTAATAGCACTATCAATATCTTTTATATACTTATATTATAATCACAATATTAATAATATTAAATAACATAGTATATTAACAATATTAAGTATATTAATAGAGATTAATAAGCCAAAGTGTCCAATAATATTATAAACTCAATAGATTAATATCATAGACCTTTGGGAACTATATAAAACCCTAAAATTAATATATAAATATAAAGGATTAAAAACCCTAGGATTAATAATATAAACTCTACAATCAAAATCCTTAAGAATATAAACCTAAGAGCTAAATATTATAAATCTATTGATATTAATATATACATCCTAAGATTATTAGTCTTAAGATGATATTAAACTTTAAGACTAACAAAAATCAACCACAAGGGATTAATATTATAAACCTTTGGGAATAATAGACCCAGTGGGTTAATATTATAAGCAGAATGGATAAATATTATAAACCTTTAATTTTGTAAACTTGACATATTAATAAACCTAAGTGATTAAGATCAATATTAATATTAAGGTTAATGTTATAAACCCTAAAATTAAAAAAAAATACAATATTAAAAATCCAACATTTCAAACCCTTATACTAAATGTAATATTATAAACCTAATATTATAAAACTCAAAGGATTAATTTTATAAACCTCATGGGAAATAAACCCAAAGAAAAATATTATAGACTCAACATTATAAACCCTAGTGTTAGACCCAAGATTCTTATTATAAACCCTACGTTTATATAACTTAAAATACATACAGATAAATATTAATATAATATTAATATCAATATTTATAATTAATAATTAAAAACAATATAACTATTAATAAATTATAGTTATAATCATAATATCAATATTAATAATTAATAATTATTAGCTATTAATAATTATAAACTATTAATAATAAATTATTAATAATTATAATTATAAACAATTATTATAACTATTTTTCCGAAAAGGGATCAATATTATAAATAAAATGGATTGATTATGGATGAATTTTATATACCAAAAAGATTAATAAAACCAAGGATTAATATTATAAACTTTGGTGATTATTAACACAAACGATAAATAAACCCAAGGGATTAGTGAATCCAACTAGTTATGTGTATTATAAATAAAACGGATCAATTAAGCCAAAAAAATAATATTATAACCACAAGGGATTGGTAAACCCAAAGCTGAGTATTATAAACCCAAGGGATTAATATTATACACCCATGAGTTTAATATTGTAAGCCCTAATATTAGAAATTATCAATCCAAAAGATTATTATTACAAATTATAAATCCAAGGGATTAATATTAAAAACTTCATGGATTAATATTGAAAACCCAACATATTAAAATTCTAAACCAAGGCCCCTGATCGAGGTGCCACGATGTCGCTAATGGACAGTGGTCATGCCACATGGAGGCATGCACCTGATTTTCAATCATGTCTAATAATAAATGTAGTTGTAGAAGCCTAGACGTTGGTACCTTACACGCTCAACCATTATGGAATTTTATACAAAAATTGGAGGCCAGCAAATATTTTTAGAGAAAATTTCGAAAAAGTGCCACTTGCGGACAAGGTTAAGGCAAGAAAGGAAGCCACTGTGAGGGAATGTTGTTGGCAGGCAATTTCCAGAGTAGTCTGAGGAAAAGGAGGCAGGTCTACAGCCATTTTGGGTAATTTGGTGTGTCATGGCTCTTGCAACCTTAATTTTTCAATTACCTGTTCCTATTCTAAGTAATGAAGGCGATGGGGACGGTTGTAATGACATGCATGAATTTTTTTGTCTCTCTAGTGAGCTCGCTTATCAGTTTTGAATTTTCTTTTTTTCACTTTGTTATAATGATAATGAAGGGTATTTCACTATGGCTTGCATGCCACTTCTCATAAATCTGGCCCTATCTATGGAGCCCTGTTTTAGAAGCCTGTATTTAGTCAATTCTCTGTTTTGTGGTGAAACCCATTTAAAAACCCGTAGGTGTTTACAAAATAGAGAAAGGATAGTTATTTTTTTAAGCTTGGTTGATCCATGTTTACAATTGATTTCCATGCATCCCTATGAGGCTCAATTGTAGGTCCTGTTGAGCTTCCTTCCACGGAATGTTCATCCCTTGGTCTCGGTTCCCTGGGCATCTAACAATGAAGAATTCCATTAGGCATACGAGCAGGCTTGTATGCTAAGAAATGATAAAACGAACCCACATTCACCCTTCTCAGCATAACTCCCTGTTGTTAGCTGTCAGGATATCCTATATTCAGTTTATGTGTTTTAGTCGCTCCAGTAGTAATCTAAATTATCTAATTAATTGCTTCAGCTGCAAAGAAATTTGGAAAATTCTTTTATGCAACATGGTCTCTATATTTTATATGTTTACCTATCATGTTGTCGCTTGTGTGACAACGTCTAAGGCTCCACCTGCTTATAAGGGTGTAGTGGGCGCCACCAAAGCTCACTCAATTTTTTTTATTGATTTTACTCTACCATATGCAGGACTGTTTCACAGTTTTACGGAGATTTTACAAGAGTTTTCGAGGTCTAACTATCAGTCCAAAACCATGCAAAAAGGAAAACCTGGGAAATGACAGGGAACCGGAAAATGGAAGCAGAAGAAACCAATTCAGAATGTGGGACCAAGTAAGCATGGTAGGAAATCTAAAAAACAAGTTATGGAAAATAGTTTTGATCTTTATGAAGCTGGAAACCCAACTCAAATCTGCAACACAATTGAAGGTTGGGAAAGAGAGTGCAACCATGATGGAGATGACATCAAACATCAGTAAGCCACCATGGACTTCCTATCAGACCCCAGGAATACAAGAGCAAGGTTTTTCCTTTTCCATGAATCAGTTCACACCTATTGGATACCTAAATGTGTTTTGGCAAAGGCCATGAATACCATGTAGGGAACGAAAGGAAACCCAATTGTGGTTTTGGTACTGCAACAAATTAAACAAGAAATCCAAGAAATTGGCATATCTCAGTATCATGTCACGGCAAGAACTGGGTGAGTTGAGCGACAACTTCAAGCAATGGAGCAAGTAGCTATGTCAGTTTCTACTGCAAATACCTAGCTCCTATTGACTCTTCTCATGGGTGACATTTGATTTTAACATCTTCTAATGATTTTTGTGGCAAGTTTTTATAGCTTTTGGTTAAACTTTAACTTTTATGGACATAGTAAAGTAGATATAATGGAAATTAGAAGCAAGAAACAGTTCCAATACTGGTTGGCTTTTAATTCACTCAGGTGGCCAACGGACTTGGTTTCCTTCGGGCAAGTTGAGGCCACTAACTGCATCAGTATATGTATAGCAATCTATTTTTGATAAATATAAAATGGAAAGGCTCTACGAAATTTACAAAAAAAAAACATTCTGAACAAAGTGATTAATAAACACAAGGAATTTGTATTATAAAACCAATGGATTATAATTCCAAGAGCCCTAAATTAAACATTATGATTAACATTGTAAATCTTATGAATAATATTATACCCTAGAAATCTAGAAACATAGATTAATAAAACGAGGATATTGATAACATAAAAACAAGGCTCTCATAAATCTAAGGGATTACAAACTCGAGGGATATAAACTTTAAGGTAAATATTTTTAAACCCTAAAATAACATTAAAACCTAACCTTCGGATTAAAATTATAAATATTTGTGATTAATAAACCCATGGGATTAATATTAAAATCCGAAATAATTTTAAACACATCGTTATAACATTAAACCATATAATTAATATTAAATCCTTCGAAGACGAACACTAAAATTAATAACCCATAGTGATTAATATTATAAACTTAAGAGATTAATATTATAAACCCTCAAACTAATAAACCACAAGAGATTAATATTGTAAGGATTAATATTATAAAATTTGGTGATTAATAACATAAGCGACCTATAAACCCAAGGGATTAGTGGACCCAAATGATTATTAATATTATATACCAAAGAGATGAATAAACCAAACAGATTAATATTATAAACTCACATGACTAGTATTATAAACCCAAGGGATTAATGTTAAAAACCTTAAGGATTAATATTGAAAACTCAAGATATTAACGTTCAAATCCAAAGGATTAATAAACCCATACCCAACGCATTTGTATTATAAACCCAATGGATTATAAATCCAAGAGCCTTAAATTAAAAACTATGATTAGTATTGTACCCTCGAAATGTGAAGCCTTATATTAATAAACCCAAGATATCGATATCATAAAAACAAAGGACTCATAAATCTAAGGGATTACAGGCCCTTGAAAATAACATTAAAAACAAGGAATTAATATTATAAACCCAAGGGATATAAACCCCAAGGTAAATAACATAAAGCCTAAAATAAATATTAAAACCTAATATTAATATTATAAACCATAGGATTAACATTATAAATCTACGAAATTAATTAACCCAAGGGATTAATATTAAAATGTCAAAGAATTTAAACAAAACGAAATAACATTAAACCTTAGGATTAATATTAAATATTAGGAACATAATCCTAAGATTAATAAACCGAAGAGATTAATATTATAAACCCAAGGGATTATAAACTAAAAGGATTAATATTAAACCCTAAGATTAATATTATAAACCATAGGATTAATGTTAAACCCTCAAAATATAAACCCTTTGATTATTATTAGAAACTCTAGGACGAGTATTATAACTTAAGAGATTAGTAAAACCATTAGACTAATATTAAAAAGGTGAGGGATTATAAACCCAAAAGAATAATATTAGAGCCTAGGATAAATATTAAACCCTAGGAATACAAATCCTAAGATCAATATGAAAGGCCTTAAGATTAATATTATAAACCCAATATATTAATTTACTACGAATCCAAGGAATTTATAAACCTAAGGGATCAATATTATAAACTCAATGGTTTATAAAACTAGGGGAATAATTGCGAACCCAAGGGATTAATATTATAAACCTAGGTGAATAATTTTAAATCCAAGGAATTAATATTATAAACCCTAGGGAATAATTTTAAAACTCAGGGAATAATATTAAACCTTAGGATGAATATTAAACCCTATGATTAATATTATAAAACTAGATAATTTATAGTATAAATCCAATGTTTTATAAACCCAAGTTATTTATATTAAATCATATGATTAATATATAAACCCAAAGCACTAATAAAAATAAGGGATTAAAACTAAAAACTCAAAATTATTAATATTAATATTAATCTAAATATTAAAATTAAAATTAAAAATAATATTAAAATTAATATTAAAAATATTGAGGGCTTTCTGGAGTGCATTATATTCGATATCATTTTTGGGATTCAAAATTAAGTCATCCATCTATGACCATTTTCATGAGAGGTAGTTGTAACTCACTAACTTCTCATAATTTTTGAATAGCCACTTAGCACTAGTTGCATTAGGGGATGCTCACAGGGGTGAAAAGTGGGATTGAAAGAAATGAATCACATAGTGTGAATTGTCACTTTGGTGCTTCACCACGTAACAAGGACTTCCCCGGAGGTCATCCATCCCATGATAAGTTAGTCAGTTACGACCACCTCTCGTGGAAATGGTCATAGATGAATGAATTACTTAACCTAGTTGAACCCCAAAAATGATATCTAATTAACAATAATATTAAAATTAACATTAATGACTAATATTAAAATGTTATTAATATTGATATTAGAATTTATTAGTTAATATTAATAATAAAAAAACGAGACTAATAAATGAAATTTTATTAATAATATTAGGTTGAAATTTTCAAAAACATATTGTGATTAATAATATTACTAATATTATTTTTCAAAAAAAGCATATGGTATTAGTATTATAAATTCTTGAGATTACCCAATAATATAATTAATAATATAAATAATTTTTTAGATAATGGTTGGCCATATTAGAATGTGGTCATACTTTAGCTATATTTGATTAATATAATTGACTATAATAATTATATGCTAATGGTTTAATTAATATATTCGTGTTAATAAATTAATATTAATATTAATCAATACTAATATATTTATTTAAATATTTTAATTAATATTATTAATAAATATTATAATTAATATGTAACGACTATTACTACAACATAAAAACGACATAATTTTTTTTTTTTACATTCATCTATTTAACATTTCCTTAGCACCACTTTATTTACATTACATAATTCATATGAATGTCCGCATGGTCGAATAACGTCATTTTATGCTTGTTTCATAGTAACATAACTTACAAGAAAGATTTATTTACATTCGAAAACCTCCATTTGGCTATGTAATTAATTACCTGTTTATTACGGGTGTCATACCCAGTACTGAGCATTAAATTCTTTGTACATATAATGGATTCGGTGAATCACACGCGGTTTTCAACGTGTCTTAACCTCATGTATAATCTGGTTATGGTTTAATGGCAGTGTGTGTGTTTTAATGTGCCCATCCTGGCATTAAAGACTTTGAGCTATGGTTTGCAGCTGTGCCATGATCTTATGCACCCTCCGTCGTCCGATCCATATCTCAAGATATCTACGGTGCTGATGAGGATAAGGGTAGGTTAGGGTAACCACCCATACCCCTCTGTCTCCCACTGGCTCATTGTTGCATTTGTCGCCACATCGGTTTCCTGTGCAATTTCTCTATTGTTCTTGCAAGTTTGTCCATAGAATTTCTTGTATTCTTGCTAGATATGCTCATTACTATGGCACAGCCTCGACGCTTAGGTTTAGAACGTGTGCTGAGAACATTTCATGAATCCCTGCTAAGTTTCCTATCCATTTTTCTGAGAAGTACCTTCTCGGCCCAATGTTTCATGCTAGCAGCACTTCTGAGTCAGAATCCTTACAGAAGTATGACGATAGTTTCATCTTGAATCCTACAACCATGGTTTAACAGGTAACGCAATCACTGCTCTTAGAACTCTTTTGTTTACGTAGCAAGTTCTTATATAGACAACTCTTAGCATATTTTCCCTTTTGCCCTGATTTCGATTTGCTATTTTAACTTATTTTTCTTATACATTTTCTTTATGGGTTTGGTGGTAGGTTCATATAGAGTATATGGAAAACACTTCTTAAGGAACAAGTTTAAGTGCTTCTGCAATGGCACAGGTGAGTAGATAGATATTTTCTCTACAAATATTGCTCCTACCACTCTGAATTGTAATACTCGCCTTTGCTTATTGCAGGCGAGGACTTCTTCTGTTAATGGTTCGATCATCACAAGTTTGGTTTTACATTGTAATTTTAATATTTGAGTCCTACTTTGAGGCTCGAAATTACCTGTTTTCTTCTTGGCAAGAAATATTTCTCTTTCTGTTCTCATACTCGTTAACCTGAAAGCTAGGGTTTTAATCCTATTTTTTTTTTAAGATAGTGCCATATTCAGGGTTTATACTTTCCAATGAAAATTGTTTTCTTTCTTTATTTAATTAAAAATATTTGATATTCTTGTTCAGTAGCATTTAGGGTTATACCGCAAGGGTTTCACCCGTAGCCGTTACTTAAGTTATTCACTTGTTCGCCATGGATAGCAATAACATGATATAGACAATGTATTTATATTCTTCTCATTCACGGAATATATATATATATATATATATATATATCTCAATTACGAGTTATTTCATTAATTTTTCATGTAATTATTGAATTCAAACGTTTCCTAATGTCTTGAGTTTATTCTTTGTATTGTTACATTTCTATAGTAATGCCTCTGTCTTTTTGTTTTCAAGTTTGATTACTGTAATCTGGTAACTCTTGGCTTATGTATGTAATCAATGGACTGTTAATACTTATCAAAATTCTGTTCAGTAAATCTTTAAATATGTCAACTCAAAGATTCTTCCTTCGGAGGTTGTTCTTTTCAATGGTTTTTGATTCCTAAAAATTACAGTTTTGTTCTACATATATGTATATAAATTCTTCCTTTCCGTTTTCATTACTAGAAGTCAGCACTATAAATCCCAGTTGCTCTAAATACCATTTTTCTAAACTAATTTTACAAGTTATATTTGGAATTGTATCTATGTACTCGTATTCTAAGAAGTATATATATATATATATATATAGATAATGATAAAAAATACTATTATTTCATGAAATGTAAAATTACAGTTTACCTTAATACTGTGTTTCTACTATACATTTACAGTACGACATTCCGCCCACTATATAATTAGTTTCAGCACATATGTCTGTAATTACAAATGTCCATGTTATATCATAGGTAGTAACAGGACGATCTACCTAGAATCTTATTTCGAAGGATCTAGGCTTACAGTCCTCGCATAATTAACTAAAATCTGTAAACAAATTTCCATATAATTTATTTTCTACATGAAAATTTATGAAAATAGAATTCCTATAAATACAGTGAACAATTACTTATCTCTCCTCTAATGCTGGGACTAATTTGATGCCTCCCTTCCACAAGTGAGGCAATTACATCCTCCAACTCTCCCCCAAGCTCCAAGCCTAACCTTCATTGTTGATAGTTATTCTGGAAAAGACTATAGGAAAATCTGGGTTCAGTTCCAATTCCAAAGACTAATGTAGATTTTGTTTAATTCTCTCCGGGTTAACACCAAATTCAAAATTTTCTCTAGAGTCAATTCTCCTTCAATTACCGAACATAACCGCTAAACCTCACTGGGATCCCCAAACCTCACCGGGATCCTCTTTTTATCCTTAGAGTGTGGAAACTGTTTGAACTGAATTATGTTCAACTAACTCTCATATGTTAAATTATTTTACCATCAATATTTTTACTTTATGGAACTAATTCCATAATCAGTTTTTTCATTATTCAAATTAAATTTCTATTCACAATATATTTAAACATAATTACAGAAATTGTTTGAAATTTCTAACATATAACTTAACAATTAGTTAAGGATTAAGGAAGTGGTCACAATTCCCCCCCTGGAAGTGGACACCGTCCCTAGTGTTCTCATTCTATTTCAGTAAAATGTTCAGGATAGACTTCCCGAACAAAACTTTCATCCTCCTGTGCAGTTTTCGGGCCAAAATGTTTCCATTGTACTTTTAACTTGTGCGATGCCTCGCTTTTGGAGCATGATTTCCCTCCGATTGATTGTGCCGAGGGGTCGGACCAGAATTCTCCATCGAGATCGACCGGCAACCAACAGATTTAGCTTGGTTTGACTTATATATCTTAGCATACTTTAATCAATCTAGTATACATATTCTACCTGAATATTTTTCCAGTGGATTATATGTTTTGAATCGTGAATGTATCTTTTCAATAGAGACACATGAATAATATTGTGTACTCGTATATGACTAGGAAAAGCCAATCGGTAAGACACAGGTCCTACTCGTTCCAATATTTGGAATCGACCAAAAAATCTGGGAGCTAACTTGGCATATGAGGCCCACCTTAACGTGCTTTTCTTTGGCTTAATTCTTACGTACACATGGTCCCCCTATAAAATTCATGATAGGTTCTTTTTCTATCCACATACACCATTTGTCTATCCTAAGCTACCTTCAAATTCTCTTGGATCTTCTTTATTTATGCCTCCATTTCAGTCGCAATATGTCAGTCTAAGCATCACTTTGTTTTTTGGGCTACTCCGTTCAATAGGAGTTTGACATTGTCACCTATACAAGGCGTTTTCGAAATGCATCATTTAGGGTGCTTCCTGATACCCATTATTGTATGAAAATTCTACTAGGTGTAAATACTCTTCCCACCTAGTAGGTTGTTTCGTTACATACATACGTAGCATGTCCTCCAAAATTTGATTTACTCGCTCTTTTTCCATTTGTTTGCAGATGATAAGCAAGTGTCAAGTTAATTTTGAGTTCTAACCCAAGAAAAAATGTTTTCCAAAAATGCCGATGTAAACTTTACATCCCCGCTGACATGAAAATATTTGGAATCTATTGCACCGAAATCTCTCACATGAGTTTCTCACATGAATATATCCGCAATCTACACTATCTTATATTTCATCACAGTCGTTATAAAGTGTATATTTTCTTAATCTATCCACCACTACCATTATAGAATCATTGTGTCTTTTTTATCTTGGTAGTCCAAAGGATAAAATCTAAAGACAGTCACTTCCCACTTCCATTCAGTACTCGGTGGCCGCATCAATCCACCGAATGTTGCTCCACTCCCCTTTATTTGTTGGAATTATAAGCACTTATTCAAATATTTTTCTATATCTCTCCTCATACTAAAGCGAAGTGATTCTTTATGTTTTTAACATCTCTCGATAACCACTTGGTCTCTCGAATAATTACTTCGATGATATTCATTTAATATCAATTCCTTCAACTCCATTCGATTTGGGAAAAAAATTACTTTTCAAAGTTAACAAATCATCATGATGAATTTCATATTCAAATATTTTCTTGTTCTTTGAGCTACTTTGCTTTAGTCGCTACATAAATTGGTATTCGTGTCTTTATCTTCTTCTTCCTCGATTTATTTGTTCCATAAATCATGACTGACTTGATTACATTATAACTATAAACACCATGCAAATCGCCAATGCATCCATTGATTCTATTCCTCTACCTTTCACATGTTGCATAGCAATATCAAATTTGCCCTTGAGAAAGCATTCCACCTCGTCTCCGACGAGAGTTGAGATCAGTCGCTAAAGTACTAGTTAGGTTGTTGTGATCTTTTCGAGCACAAATATTTTCCCACCAAATAGTGCCTCCACACCCGAAGGGGCATGCACCACCGTCACAATCTCCAAGTCATAGGTTGAATATCACTGCTCATGTTCTTTTAGTTTTCAAGACTCATACACAATCACCTTTCCCCTCTTGTGACAAGATTTCCCCAACCTCTAACCTTTGCATGCATCCGTGAATACCTCAAACTCTTTATTAGGATCAACTACTTTTAATAATTAAGAGCGTAGTTAACAAATCGCTTCATATTTTCAAACTGCCTTTGACATTATCTTGTCCATTTAAACACCTTCCTTTTCTTTCCTTTGTAGTGAAGTGATTGGAAAAATAAATCCTTGAGAATCCTTCAATAAATCACCAAAGTAATAACCCACCAATCCCATAAAGGATCGTATGTCCGCCACATTTTGAGGTACTTTCCATTCCATAATTGTTCGATCTTTTCTGTGGTCTAATGAAATATCTTCACCGCAGATTACATGACCAAGGTTGCACGAATTTATTCCTTGAAGAAATCACACTTGTTGAACTTGCATACATTTGGTGCTTCCTTAGCATTTCCAACACTATTCGCATATGTTCCTCGTGCTCCTCCGCATTCCTTAGAATTTTTCAAAATGTCATCAATGAGAATCAACACAAAATTATCCAGATATGGATGAAATATACCATGCATCAGCCTCATGAATGTTGTTGGTGCATTGGTTAATCTGAAAGGTAACACCACAAATTCGTAGTGCCTATAACTTGGACGAAAAGCAGTTTTATGTATGTCTCCGTCCTTTATCCTGATATGATGATATCCTAATATTATATCTATTTTTGAAAATACCATGGCTCCCTTCACTTGATCAAAATAACATCATCAATTCGCGGTAAGGGATACATGTTCTTAACAAGCTAGCTTATTTAATCGATTTCGTAATCCATGCACATTCCCATGGTTTCATCCTTATTTTTTACAACACACAGTGCTCCCCAAGGAGATACACCTGGTCATATATATATCCCTTATCTAATAATTTTTGGGAGTCGCATTTTTAACTCAAATTAATTCATGTACACTCATCCGATAAGGCGCTCTTGAAAATGAAATCAAGCATGCTCTTGAATTAGTTCAATTGTAAAATCTATGTCCCTTCTAGGTGGCAATCTCGTGATTTCTCCGGAAATACATCCTTTTATCTTCGCATCATAGGTATATTTTCCAGTCTCTGTAAGCCTTTTCTTTGCAGTCCGTAAAACCCATTTGAATGTCATATAGTTGACATCCTTCTCATGCATTTACCCATTTGGGAGTGATCAAGACAAAATCGTACAAGTTTCTTTATCCCTTGAATTTCCTAGCGCAGTGCCACCCAGTTTTTTCGTATTAAATAACCTTTTCTCGCAATCTACTAGAGCCCAATGCTTTTCCAACCAATCCATTCCAAGCAAAGACATCATAAGATCCCAAAGGTAAAATATTCAAATCCACAATTAGTCAAGCGATAAATTTTTAGTGCACAATTTGATATTTTGGCACTAACTTTCCTCTGGATCCGTAGCCAATCGTACCACCCATGATTTCTTATATTTCGACTTTGTAGTTTAAATTCTTTTCACTACTTTTGGACTTATATATCTTAAACTTGCACCCGCATCTACCAAAATAGAAACAAAAGTCGAAATATAACTCTACCTTCCGCTTAATCGCCGCTGATAGTTAGCTTGTCCGTCCTCCAATGCCGCATTAATTTTGGGTATGCTTCTGGCAACATCTCCCCCACTATCGAGGCTTCGTAAATTGGTCATCGCTTCGCTCCTACCTCTTTGTGATTATGGTAGTAGTGCCCCCCGACAACCCAAAGATTATAAATCTTTTGGTTTGTGGTTTTGAGTTTGTTCAGCCCATCGGAAGCTTCTACGCTTTTTTATCTTCTACAAGCCACCTTATTCTTGATGATTTTTACCAAACTATTTATCGATTGAACTTTAGTTTACCTTTAAATTCCCATCGGTTTTCTTTCATTTAAAACTAGAATCGCTTTTATGCAGATTTATGGCCTCGTCAAATTTTCCTTATTCCACCCTCGAATTTTGCTTCGTCGTGGTAGCACATTCTCGTTTTCTTCGATAGCCTCATCCATCATCTTAGGATTCACGAATTCTATACATTCTTTTAATGAATCGGAAACTCGCTTAAAAATATTTTTACTTTATCTTTTTCATCTCTGTGCGTAAGGATTTTGCCAATTTAAGGAAGTAAATTTATATTATACTCATCCATAGTCATTTGTCCTAAGTTCAAATAATGAAATTCTTGATATTTCTATCATAAAATCATTTTTTTAGGTACTTATCCTTAAAATAACAAAAAGAAAGTGTCCTGCTGCTGCCTTGGTCCTCTATACTACGAACGTTCTTCACTTCTTCCCACCATAAGGTGGCTTTCTCTCTTAATTGGTAAATAGCCAATATGGCCTTAAGATTACTGTTGTATTCATGCACATGGAAATATTTATTCATATTAATTAGCCATGCTTCAGCTACCTCCTCCTCTATTCCATCAAATGTGGGGGGTTTTATTTTCCTAATCTTGACTTTGTACTCTACTTTCCTCGCCTTTTTATTTCTTTTGGATCTATTACATTATCGTATGAAGCTTCATTATAATTCTTATTTTAAGCATTTACTGAGATTGACTTCTTTCTATTCCTATTCATGTCATGATCTCTAATTTGTTTTTTCATTTCTTCCCGTGAATTTATCGGGGTACTGCTTCTCAATTCCTTGATTTTGAAAATCGTGAGAGACTTTTTAATCGGATATCCTCTTCCCTCGTCTTTGCATCAATCTTGAATTATCATTTTTCACCCTCTCCGTCTCCCGTAGCTTCGTACGTTGTTAAAAGCAGTTGGTTTGGTGCTGCTGCTCTTCTAACAGCTTACTAGTTTGTTGATGTTGTTCTACCCCTAGCTGTATCCACATTTCTGGGTTCATCTCCTATCGAGGTTGTGGTTCCCCAAAGATTCAGAGGTGGTTGATGTAATGGTTTTCTTCTCATTTTATCTTTCTAACTCTTTCTGTTCGCATCAGGAATACACAACTTAAACGTTAGTTGACCCATACACCCAGCATTATAACGCTGCTCTGATATCACTTGTAACGACTATTACTACAACATAAAAATGACATTAAAAAAACATTTACATTCATCTATTTAACATTACCTTAGCACCACTTTATTTTCATTACATAATTCATATGAATGTCTGCATGGTCGAATAACGTCATTTCATGCTTGTTTAATAGCAACATAACTTACAGGAAAGATTTATTTTCATGCGAAAACCTCCATTTGGTTATGTAATTAATTATCTGTTTATTGAGGGTATCATACCCAGTACTGAGCATTTAATTATTTGTACATATAATGGATTTTTGAATCACACACAGTTTTAAATGTGTCTTAACCTCATGTATAATCTGGTTATGGTTTAATGGCAATGTGTATGTTTTAATGTGCCCATCCTGGCATTAAATACTTCGAGCTACGGTCTACAGCTCTGCCATGATATGGTGCTCCCTCCGTCGTTCAATCCATATCTCAAGATATCTACGCTGTTGATGCGGATAAGGGTAGGTTAGGGTAGCCACCCATACCCCTCCATTTCCCACCGGCTCATTGTTTTGTTTATCGCCACATCGGTTTCCTCTGCAATTTCTCTATTGTTCTTGGAAGTTTGTCCATAGAATTTCTTGTATTCTTGTTATATATGTCACATTATATATTGCAAATGTGGATGTTTAGGTTTAGAACGCGTATCGAGAACATTTCGAAACCCTCGCTAAGTTTCCTATGCATTTTTTAGAACCAACTTCCTTACCATCGTTTCTGTACAGAGTACCCCCGAGTCAGAATCCTTACGTAAGCATGACGATAGTTTCATCTTAAATCCTACAACCATGGTTTAACAATGCAATCACCGCCTAGAACCTTTTTGTTTACTTAGCAAGTTCTTATATAGACAACTCTTAGCATAGTTTCCCTTTTGCCCTAATTTCTATTTGCTATTTTAACTTCGTTTTCTTATACAATTGTTTTATTGGTTTGGTGGTAGGTTCATACAGAGTTTATGACAAACACTTCTTAAGGAACAAGTTTAAGTGCTTTCGCAATGGCACGGGTGAGTAGATAGATAATTTCTCTACAAATATTTCTCTTACCACTTTGAATCGTAATACTCACCTCTTCTTATTGCAGGCAAGGACTTCTTATGTTAATGGTTGGATCATCACAAGTTTGGTTTTACATTGTAATTTTAAGATTTGAGTCCTACTATGAGGCTCGAACTTACCTATTTTCTTCTTGGCAAGAAATCTTGATCTTTCTATTCTCATACTTGTTAACCTGAAAGCTAGGGTTTTAATCATATATATATATATATATATATATATATATATATATATATATATATATATATATATATATATATATTAAGATAGTTCCATAGCCGGCCTGTATGTATATATTCAGGTTTTATACTTTCCAATGAAAATCATTTTCGTTATTTATTCAATTAATAATATTTGATATTCTCGTTGAGTAGCATTCAGGGTTATACCGCAAGGGTTTCACCCATAGCTATTACTTAAGTAATTCACTTGTTCGCCATGGATAGAAATAACCTGATATAGACAATGTATTTCTATTCTTCTCGTTCATGAAATATATATATATATATATATATATATTTCCCAGTTACGAGTTATTTCATTAATTTGTCACTGTAATTCTTGAATTCAAACATTTCCTAATGTTATGAGTTTATTCTCTGTACTGTTACATTTCGACAGTAATGCCTCTGTTGTTTTGTTTTAAAGTTTGATTACTGTTATTTGGTAACTCTCGGCTTATGTATGTAATCAATGGACTATCAATACTTATGAAAATTTTGTTCAGTAAATCTTTAAATATGTCAATTCAAAGATTCTCCCTTTAGATATTGTTCTTTTCAATGGTCTTCGATTCCTGAAAATCACAGTTTTGTTCTACATATATGTATATAACTTTTTCCTTTCCATTTTCATTACTAGAAGTCAGCACTATAAATCCGAGTTGTTCTTAATACCCTTTTTCTAAGCTAATTTTACAAGTTATATTTGGAATTGTATCTTTGTACTCAAATTCTAAGAATAATATATATATGGAATACAAAAAATGATACAAAATACTATTCTGTCATGAAATGTAAATTATAGTTTACCTTAATACTGTGTTTCTACTATCAGATTACAGTTTGTCTTAATACTGTGTTTCTACTATACATTTACAGTACAACATTTAGTTCACTATATAATTAGTTTCAGCACATATTTCCACACCATAAATGTCTGTGTAATATCATAGGTAGTAACAGGATGATATACCCAGAATCTTCTTTCAAAGGATCTAGGTTTACAGTCCTCAGATAATTAACTTGTCATGTCTCCCAATTCACAACAATTTTTTTTTTCTACACACATAATTTACTTCACCCAATGGTAATAATGCATACAAGGCTTTCGTCTAATACCTTACATACTCATAGGGTGGCTATATATATTTTTTCCTCAACATAGCTCTTTCCCCTTATCATTTTTATTAAGAGGCAACCTATGTGTTTATAGAGATATATGTTATGCTTATAAATATGTATTGTATAATCATAAGGTGGGTATGGTATAAAACCATATGATTTTAATTTGTTTTTCCTTATAGCCTTCGTATTATCAATTCGTAAAAGTTCTCATGGCATTCTCACGTTATCTTTTGGTCTTACACGACCCTATACATGTTAAGTTTGTTTAAATAATGAACCATGGCATTTACACATGACATGCGAGCCGATTTCATACAGATCGCTTTGGCATCTGTGAACTGACTACATTGATTTGTAGTACCTTCGTATCGTATGATGTTGATGTATTCTCAGGTTTCCCTTCCGCATTCTTTATGATTCGGTGTTGTGGATTTTTCTTTCTAACCCCTTTTGCATACGTTTATGTCCTCCTCATTTATGGAAATAACTCTCTGGTGTTAATTCTCGTCGGCCTCCAATTGACATTTCTTGATTTCCCGGCCATGAGTCATCGATCCGTTGTATGGCATTCCAATGCATGCCACCTGTAGGGTTAATATGTCTAAGGGTTTCATTCCGACTCATGATACTTATGGTT
This sequence comes from Pinus albicaulis, assembly GCA_034641835.2. NCBI lineage: Eukaryota > Viridiplantae > Streptophyta > Pinopsida > Pinales > Pinaceae > Pinus > Pinus albicaulis. Next base: position 51,854 of record JAXQQM020082189.1, on the reverse strand, counting down.
TACAATCTCTGGCGTAATATTCATTTGCTCCTCTGCTGAGGGATGGTTAGCTCTGGTTTTATGCTCTTGGTTTGTTCATCTGGCATCCATGCAACCCTCTATGAGCTCTTCCACAATGCAGACTTACACCATTTCTTGTTCTCTTGGTAAGACTTACCTCTGCTATTTATTCCATCGTTATAGTGCGTATAGGTTCTTGGAAGGCCGAGCTCTGGTTTAATTTTACACCCATTTTTTTCATGTTGAATGTACGTGGGTTTTACATATTTGGTTCGCATATCCTGGTAGAGTAATTTTCATTCGAACACCTATGTTTTATGGCATAGTCTGTTTCGCATCTCCTGTTTACAGTCCATAGAACTCATTCTTATCATTCGTTTTTCTTGTCTTATGTTCTGAGTTGAGATAAAATATCGATTTGTTGAATGATACAATTTCTTATGAGTTATACCTCTTCATCGTGACTAAGGGAAACATTTCAATTCGTCCTGAATCGACCTTTTGTGAATGAGTGTTATTCCGAGGTAATTTCCTCTCTAATTAGAATTTTTCTAGATGTATGTTTATAATATTAAAAATTCCTCAGATTTTAATGCTGAATCGTTCAATTTTATTCTATCAGGCCCCTGGTTATGTTGGCATTTGGATTCGGTCTGACTAGGTAACTATTTTTTATTTCACTCAAAGGTATCAAGTCATTCCTCTTGGAAGTTGTATAATACATAGTTTATTTTTTTCATGTTTTGACTTGTACAGGTATCGTCACGTTTTGAATCTATTCACAAACTCATTTTTCCGACTATTCGAGTTTTTCAGGTAGGTGGTCTGATTTAGTTTTTTATTCTGGTATATCAGGACCTCGGACTTCCTTGGGAGTCCTACGAGAGTTTTGGTGTTTACCAATCATATTCAGATCTCACCTTTGCACTATTGGAAATTTACGAGTTTTCCATAACACTGTTTTTATGAATATTGTGCTCGTTTGTATGAGGACTTGTGGACGTTGTTATGGAATTAACCATATATTTTAATTCATGTTGTTATTTTCTTTGACTTACAAAGTCATTTCAAATTTGGTTGATAATGAGGACAATTTTCTCGCTCGTTTCCATACCAGGAGTATTTATTTCTAGTAGCGATTTTTATTATAATAAATTGAACTGTGGTGACGTATCTCCTTGTAACTTCAGAAATGCTTTCATTCTCTACACATATTGTATCTATGTGCTAGATGTATATTTTTTGTGATTACACTGTTCCTTCTCCGTAATTTTCAATAATGCTCCCCAAGAGCTGAATACTTAATTTCATAGGAAATTATAGCTAACTCTTCTCCTTTTTCCATATAATATGAACATTTAGTTAAGGGCTTGGCATCTTGTAACAATTTTTACTTGCAGCAGTTAACTGATCTTATATTTCCCAATTACAAGTTATTTCATTAATTGTTCACTGTAATTCTTGAATTCAACAATTTCCTAATGTTCTGAGTTTATTCTCTGTACTGTTACATTTCGACAGTAATGCCTCTGTTTTTTTGTTTTCAAGTTTGATTACTGTTATTTGGTAACTCTCGGCTTATGTATGTAATCAATGGACTATCAATACTTATAAAAATTTTGTTCAATAAATCTTTAAATATGTCAATTTAAAGATTCTCCCTTTAGATATTGTTCATTTCAATGGTCTTTGATTCCTGAAAATCACAGTTTTCTTCTACATATATGTATATAACTTCTTCCTTTCCGTTTTCATTACTAGAAGTCAGCACTATAAATCCGAGTTGTTCTGAATACCCTTTTTCTAAGATAATTTTACAAGTTATATTTGTAATTGTATCTTTGTACTCATATTCTAAGAACAATATATATATGGAATACAAAAAATGATACAAAATACTATTCTTTCATGAAACGTAAATTACAATTTACCTTAACACTGTGTTTCTACGATCAGATTACAGTTTGTCTTAATACTGTGTTTGTACTATACATTTACAGTATGACATTCAGTTCACTATATAATTAGTTTCAGCACATATTTCCGGACCATAAATTTCCGTGTAATATCATAAGTAGTAACAGGACGATCTACCCAGAATCTTCTTTCAAAGGATCTAGGTTTACAGTCCTCGGATAATTAACTTGTCATGTCTCCCAATTCACAACAATTTTTTTTTTCTACACACATAATTTACTTCACCCAATGGTAATAATGCATACAAGGCTTTCATCTAATACTCCATATACTCATAGGGTGGCTATATATTTTTTTTTCCTCAACATAGCTCTTTCCCCTTATCATTTTTATTAAGAGGCAACCTATGTGTTTATAGAGATATATGTTATGCTTATAAATATGTATTGTATAATCATAAGGTGGGTATGGTATAAAACCATATGATTTTAATTTGTTTTTCCTTATAGCCTTCGTATTATCAATTCGTAAAAGTTCTCATGGCATTCTCACGTTATCTTTTGGTCTTACACGACCCTATACATGTTAAGTTTGTTTAAATAATGAACCATGGCATTTACACATGACATGCGAGCCGATTTCATACAGATCGCTTTGGCATCTGTGAACTGACTACATTGATTTGTAGTACCTTCGTATCGTATGATGTTGATGTATTCTCAGGTTTCCCTTCCGCATTCTTTATGATTCGGTGTTGTGGATTTTTCTTTCTAACCCCTTTTGCATACGTTTATGTCCTCCTCATTTATGGAAATAACTCTCTGGTGTTAATTCTCGTCGGCCTCCAATTGACATTTCTTGATTTCCCGGCCATGAGTCATCGATCCATTGTATGGCATTCCAATGCATGCCACCTGTAGGGTTAATATGTCTAAGGGTTTCATTCCGACTCATGATACTTATGGTTTACAATCTCTGGCGTAATATTCATTTGCTCCTCTGCTGAGGGATGGTTAGCTCTGGTTTTATGCTCTTGGTTTGTTCATCTGGCATCCATGCAACCCTCTATGAGCTCTTCCACAATGCAGACTTACACCATTTCTTGTTCTCTTGGTAAGACTTACCTCTGCTATTTATTCCATCGTTATAGTGCGTATAGGTTCTTGGAAGGCCGAGCTCTGGTTTAATTTTACACCCATTTTTTTCATGTTGAATGTACGTGGGTTTTACATATTTGGTTCGCATATCCTGGTAGAGTAATTTTCATTCGAACACCTATGTTTTATGGCATAGTCTGTTTCGCATCTCCTGTTTACAGTCCATAGAACTCATTCTTATCATTCGTTTTTCTTGTCTTATGTTCTGAGTTGAGATAAAATATCGATTTGTTGAATGATACAATTTCTTATGAGTTATACCTCTTCATCGTGACTAAGGGAAACATTTCAATTCGTCCTGAATCGACCTTTTGTGAATGAGTGTTATTCCGAGGTAATTTCCTCTCTAATTAGAATTTTTCTAGATGTATGTTTATAATATTAAAAATTCCTCAGATTTTAATGCTGAATCGTTCAATTTTATTCTATCAGGCCCCTGGTTATGTTGGCATTTGGATTCGGTCTGACTAGGTAACTATTTTTTATTTCACTCAAAGGTATCAAGTCATTCCTCTTGGAAGTTGTATAATACATAGTTTATTTTTTTCATGTTTTGACTTGTACAGGTATCGTCACGTTTTGAATCTATTCACAAACTCATTTTTCCGACTATTCGAGTTTTTCAGGTAGGTGGTCTGATTTAGTTTTTTATTCTGGTATATCAGGACCTCGGACTTCCTTGGGAGTCCTACGAGAGTTTTGGTGTTTACCAATCATATTCAGATCTCACCTTTGCACTATTGGAAATTTACGAGTTTTCCATAACACTGTTTTTATGAATATTGTGCTCGTTTGTATGAGGACTTGTGGACGTTGTTATGGCATTAACCATATATTTTAATTCATGTTGTTATTTTCTTTGACTTACAAAGTCATTTCAAATTTGGTTGATAATGAGGACAATTTTCTCGCTCGTTTCCATACCAGGAGTATTTATTTCTAGTAGCGATTTTTATTATAATAAATTGAACTGTGGTGACGTATCTCCTTGTAACTTCAGAAATGCTTTCATTCTCTACACCTATTGTATCTATGTGCTAGATGTATATTTTTTGTGATTACACTGTTCCTTCTCCGTAATTTTCAATAATGCTCCCCAAGAGCTGAATACTTAATTTCATAGGAAATTATAGCTAACTCTTCTCCTTTTTCCATATAATATGAACATTTAGTTAAGGGCTTGGCATCTTGTAAAAATTTTTTACTTTGCAGCAGCTTAACTGATCTTATACACTGTCAGAGTCTACTTCGCGTTTATATAATTGCTTTTTTACTCCTAGTTTTCCCTTTCTATTTAATCTATACCCTGTTCATGCACTGTCTAAAATACAACACATGTATTGAAAACACATCTATAGGGATAAAATTATATGTGCACTTGATGTGGGTCTTTAAATTTGTTAAGGCATATGTATACTTTATTGAAATTCTGGAAGGGTTTATTATCACTGAAATACATAGGTGTACATAAGGTTTTTCCCTTAATTTTTCCCTAGTAAAATCTTTCATTAGCATAAACTACAATAACATGAGTGTATGATTTAAAGCTTCTAAATTTCTTTACACCTTGTACATATATAAAATGTCACCTGTTAAGTTTCATGTTATATTTTTGTTCTATGGCACAGGGTTTTAGTCTATTAATTGACAGCCTCTGAATGAAATTTATCTTCTAATTTCAAAGTACTTATCATGCATATGGGTATAAGTCATACAGGAGCATTTTTCAATTATCTTTCTTCAAATCTGTTGTCCATAGTGTAGATATAAAATGTATCTGTTCACAATTAGCTTGCAACCTTTTATTAAATGCACACATTTACATGTAGATTTCTAGAGGAATATTCTACTTGTTTTAACACTATGCAGTCTGCTTTTAGGGCATGTTCATATCACTGTAGCCCTTAGTTACATCATCATTGTTATTAAATTAATTTTCCGAATACTGTAATCAAATATACTTTCACTGGTATACTTTTTTTTCTATAACACATGATCTTATTTGATTATATCATTTCCTACCAGGACAGGTTTAAAGTATGTCTAGTTTTAGTTATATATGTTCCTATGAGGGTATTCCTTGTTTATTTCCCTATCTGCAAAAGTTATTTTATTAATTCAGAATCAAATTAAAGTTAAACAACAAAATCATCTTTGGGAATAAGATGTATCCTCAGATTTAAACCACATTGGTTTAGAGTCTCTGCTGGATTCTCCCCAAAGATTTTATTCCTACTACTATACAGAGCTGAGAGGATTAATCCCTTCTATACACTTCTGTTAAATGTAGGAAACAAAAACTTCATGATTTTAATCTAACATAATACCTATAACCATTAACCATATTGCACAATAACAGATACTTTAACCATTCATAAAATTATGAGCATACCACTTCTGAAATTGACCAACTGAAACACCCCCAATTTGTGTGTTGAATTTTTAAAGTTAGACATTTGAACTTAAATCCTAAGGGGGTGGACCCCAAGGGATAAGTGTGGTGTGAATGTAATTGCATATTTTGTTTGAGGAAATAAATAAAATGATTGTGCATTTTGACCAAGATGAGAATTAGAGATCACTTTCCAAATCCATGAGGGTGGATAAGGCAACAAATCCCCAAAAATCTTTCAAAAATCCTTGAAAGAAATTAATTTAGATTTTGAGGAGGAATCTAAATTTCCCCAATGAAGAGGAGTAGTTGGGAAGAGGTGAGAAAAAGCTGGAAAAGCTGAGGAAAAGCTTGCAGCCTTTAAAGAATCCCAAAATGTAAGTCTAGCAACAGAAAGAAAGACCGCTATTCTGGACGCAGAATTAGAAACATGCTTTGGGGGAATATGAGCTTAAATAAGCTGCTCCTAAGCAGATCAGGGGTTGATCTGTCCTAGGAGGTGATCTCAGCTCGGGGGTGAGTTCTGGGAGACAAAGAGAACTCTAAGGTTGGGAGGTTGGTCAATTACAATAGTGGCATGTCTTTGAATTTCTTGGTTAGTTGATTTATGATGGTATGAATTAGCTACATATAAAATTTTATGAAATTGTATGAGGGGATTAGTACTACATTTAACAGAATCTATCCTCAGGCGTTCACCTTCCAGATTTTTTTTAGTTGTAGACCAGTAGTCTATAGAGTAGAAACCTCCAGAAACTTTAAACCCAAAGATGGTTTAAATCTGAAGGTACTTAGTCTCCACAGAAAATTGAATATTACCTTACTCCATATATATTTACAATTGTGAAATTTTATGCTCACATGTAAGTGGAAAACTATATTAGCAGACCTAGAGTTATAAGATATCATAGAAGAAAATCAAAAGATGTCGGATTAGGCATGTCGACATTTTCTAGCTTTAAAAGAAATTCTATTCTACCGAAGGAATATATCATTCATAGCATTTATAGAGCATATTGTATTTTGAAATCTATATCAAATTCTTGAACTAAGCATCATAGTCAAAAAAAAAAACTAAAGCTACAATTAAGTTATACTACTCAATGACTATTGAATACCTATATATACATATACATATGATAATATATGCTCATAGGTATGATAGGAAAATAGTGCCACAGAACTGAATTTACAGGATACCCAAACCCAAAAAGGGGAAAAATGTAATGACATTAGAGTATGGAACTCGAAATTGTGCTAACAAAGGAGTAACTCTACCTTATAGGAGTATTATAGCATGCATAGAAATTTTATGATATATATTGCTTTTTAAATTCATATGAACCAAAAACCTTGAAGTAAATACTATGAAAATGAATTTAATCTATGCGAGTGTACATTATTACTTGAACCATTTAATACTTGTACCTGCATTTAACGAAATATCCATACCTCAGCAAGTATTAAGTACAAATACAAAGAGGTCCTTTTAATATCGAAATACATGAGCTATACATGTTTATGCCAAACATATCGGTCCAAAAAGAAGATATAAATTTAAAGCATATATATATGAATTATATGCGGCAAAAGAAGTTATAAATGTGAGTCATATATAAATACACAATATATGCTCAAAATAAGACGTCGATGCGAATCGAGTATGTCAGTGGAAAAAGATAAAACATAATGGCGAGGAGTGTACACTATAATCATTGCAGCATAAACACCGAGCGATTCCACGTCTCGTTTTAATCGTGTTTGCTATACATGTAGATAGGAGAAAAATAGAGAATTAAGATAAGTACCGAACACCATATTAATATCTCATTCTATTATCGATTGTAGAGAGAGAGATTGACGAAAATATTTGTAAACGAATCATGTAGGGTTACAGTTAGTTACGGTCGAATCATAGTGATTATAAATATTCATACAGTGGAGTAACCAACCATAAATTCTCTGGAAAGCAAGCATAAATGAGGCCGCGACATCTCCGAACGATTTTATACAGTAGTTGAAAAAAAAAAACCAAAATACAAAGTGATACGTCCAACGCAATGGTGGACGCCATAACTACTTGCTGGAGTGGAGCTGCATGCAATCTATTTAAATGACCTTTATACGTCTGAGGTACTATGGTAAACCTCCCACGCCAGCGTGGCATGATCCACGCTCGCAAGGTAAGCTATCACCAGTGAAACAATAGAAATGCAGGCATTGAGATGTCGTTCAGAGAGGTGGATCACTGATATAACATATTCGGTACCCTTTTCCTCGTATGAATCATTTATAATATCCCAGGAAAACGAAAGGAAAACAGTTCAACCGAAATATAAAATCGTAAACCCAGAATGAGTTTGACATCGATCTGGTGAATTCAAATGATAACTTAATGACCCAGAACATTCACAAGTTAAACGATTAGGGTTTACATCCGAATGGAGTTGCAGAACTGCGGCAAGACGAAAACAGAGATTTATGAATACGCCCAAGAGGACAGGCTCGCTCTCTATCTCCAGTAGATAGACGGAGACGACGAGCTCTTACCCTCTCGGTGCAGACATACTTGCAACTCTCCAGCACCACCGAATCTGAAACCTCCATGCATATGAATCACACTGAAACTTAGATAAGGGAGACGAATGGAGTTTAGCATACATCAGATACGAGGGAACTGGCAAATAGATCGATAAAATAACCTCTGATTTAATGAACATCTGAAACCCTAATTTTTCTGCCCGAGAACTAGCAAGAAATCCCAATGTCGATTGAGCAGACGCAACACGTAAACAGAAGGGTACCATGGACATCAATGGGCGCAGGGAAGGTTGGGCGTCGTAGGTACCGAGCTATTGGGTTAACCCTAGACCAGAGCTGGAGCTCAGCGCTCTTAGTACTGGAAACTGCCAGAACTGTCTGTTCAAAATCCACATGTCGAGTGCTGGTTGGACAGGGGGCAAGGTACGCTGCCACGGGCTACATCCTCTCGCGGGAGAGATACTACTCCTGCAAACAAAACTCAAGGAAACGTAGCAAACTGAGTTCACACGCCAACACCCGTCGAACAGAGTATGGGCTAGGCGGATCATACGAACCATAACAGTACGAATATGGTGTACTTACGCATAAAATCCCGATGCGTAGGCGCTGGTTCCACACACAAACAAATAATAGTAGACCATCGCCAGTAACGTCGAGTGGAGGGTACACGCCGAATGCATATAGCCGCAATTAAAACCTGTGTGATCTCCCAAGACACCGCGACAAGTCAGAGTAACAATGAAATGGGATTAATGAAAAACCGGATCAGTGTTAGTCACGATTGAACAGTAAAATTCCATAATGCAAACCATAGGTATATAACTCGGTTTTTTATTTACGGTGCAAATGGACGATATGGTAGGCATACTATGCTCCCGAAATTATTCCCTATAGTCTCCACTCTATTTATGTATGATAACAGTCTGGAAGGAGGAAATCGCTCTTGGTGAAATATAAATATATATTCATGTAATAGTTGTGTACGTACGCCTTTACAAAAGAGGTTTTACCAAAGCGTACATCAATAATTTCATGCCTTATATATATATGCGGTTTCAAGGTTATTATTATTATTAAAGGGGCGTGGTGTATATGTATATATATTTTGGTCAAAGGACCATCTTCGATATAGGTATTTTATATGTAATCATAGTATTAAAGGGGTGAAGCTATGTATGTGTTACACAAGATTATCAATGTATGGGTTATACATATATATATATATATATATATATATATATTTTATATGTGGTATATAAATATGGGTCAAATATCCTAATAAGAGGTGTCTTACACATATATCCGGGGTGTATAAAGACTCAAAAGGATATGGTTGATAAATGCATGTTAGACACATATGTTATATATATATATATATATATATATATATATAGGTAATATATATACATATATCCCCAGATAATTGTGTGGAATACATGTGTGTTAGGTGATGAAAAGAAATACAGGGGGAATGATCAATATGTGTAATAGAAATGAGATACTAGAGGGTTAGATGAACTGTAGCAAGAGTGCACTCATTATAAGAAAAAAAAAAAAAAATCCCTAAACTGGAGGTGTTACAAATGGTATCGGAGCACCGGTTACAAAAATTGGGTTGTCAATTTTGTGCTCACTACTTATTACATATTTTGTTTTTTTTGAAGTTTTATAAACTTTTGCTAATCTTTGTTGTAAGTGTGTACAGTTGAAATGGCTGAAGGTGAAGGGATTTATGTGGATCTGCGGGATGAGTTTGCTACTTCAGATCCCAATGCCCCAGTAATGGCTATGTTGCACAGGCTGCAATGAGAATTGGCTGAACTGAGAAGCCAGAATGACATGTTGTCATCAGCCAGTAAGGAGCAGGAAAAGCTCATCAGAGAACTAACTTCCCAGAACAGCCAGGAAGGCGAAGGTTCCGGAAAGAGAAAGATGGATGAGTCTGATGATGATGATGCTGCTAGACAGCAGCATAAACAGAAAAGAGAATTGCAGGGAGAATTTAGAAAGATCAAACCTCCTTCCTATGATGGGGAAGGAAGGAGGATCTTTGAAAGCAGTTGTTAGACATGATCGAAATATTTCCAGAGTATATGAATATAGAGAGCAATGCGAGAAAGACTGAATTAAGTACGTGTATCAATTGCAAGGAAAAGCCACCTTTGTGGTGGGAAGAGACAAAAATGGTGCATGCTATTGATGAGAAGACAGTTACTTGGGAAGATTTTCAGACGAAGTTTAAAAGTCGTTATCTAAATGAACGATATTATGATGATAAAGCAAAAGAATTCCATGAACTTAGACTAGGGCAACTCACTATTGATGAGTTTGTCACTAAGTTTACCAATTTACTAAGATATGTTCCTTACATTAGGGAAGAAAAAGAAAAGGTTCAAATATTTTTGAATTGTTTACCTACTGTGTACAAGGAGAAAATAGAGTTTGACAACCCAAAGACAATGGATGAAGCTGTTAGAAAAGAAAGATTATGCTATCAACAGTTTAAAGGTAAAGCTGAACAAGGGAAGAGATGGCTGAACAAGGGTGAGTTCAAAGGTAAAAGACCAAAACCAGCATATCTAAGAAATTTTGGTAGAGATCATCAGCGGAAAAATTTCAATAAACCAAAAAGAAGATCAAATCTACTTTCGATCCCAAGTGGAATCAAAACCGAGTAGAAGGGAACACATTTTGTTATGAGTACTCGAGGAATGAAGGAACCTTGAAATGTTGGGGCTTTGTGGAGAACCCCATATGATGAGGGGTATTTATCCCGAAATATTCATATGATCAGCGAGGCGAGAGGCAACAACTGATCAATGACATAACTTGAGAAATATACCAACTATCATTGCAGCCCTGGAAAATCGGCAAGCAGAACATCAAACAACCATGGTGGAAATGGAGGGTAAGATTTAGACGCCTGTCTTGTTTGATTGATCAGTGCTTCTTTGAGTTACATTGAAGATCACGGAATTGTAGAAAATGTAAAATTAAGCTTCGAAAAATTTGTGAGTCATGGTTGGTATAAAGTGGCCACTTGAACTAAGAAAAGTCACACATAAATTTCCCAAAGCATTAATACAAGTAAATAAACTTTACAGCAGTAAATTTGAATATATTGCCATTAGGATCCACATGATCACCGATGAATGGATTAGTTTGAAAGAAGAAAACTACGATGAAAGCTGGCAGGATAAAACCCTGCATTGTATGGATGAAGAAGGGAAACCTTTTACACTAAAAGGGAAACCAAAATCCATTTCAGTAAGACAAATATCAGCCTTACAATTGAAAAGAACAGCTCGAAATGGATACCAAGTCTATGCGGTACATGTGGAAGAAGTAGAACAGAAAACTGAAGAAAATCTGCTGAATGAGTTACCTGTGGTGAGGGAATTTAAGGAAGTCTTTCCCAAGGAAATCCCTCATCTTCCCCCCAAAAGAGAGATTGACTTTTCTATAGATCTGGTGCCGGGAGCCACACCTGTTTCCCGAGCCCCCTATCGGATGAGTCTGCCAGAACTGATGGAGCTGAAGATGTAGCTGCAAGAATTATTGGATAAGGGTTACATTAGACCAAGTGTATCTCCATGGGGAGCACCTGTTTTATTTGTTAAAAAGAAGGATGGAACTTTTCGGATGTGCATTGATTATCGTCAACTGAACAAGTTGACCATTAAGAATAGATATCCACCTTCTAGAATTGATGATCTGTTTGATCAAGTGAGAGGGGCCTTAGTCTTTTCCAAGATAGACCTACGGACTGGGTATCACCAGCTTAGAATTAAAGAAGAAGACATCAGCAAAACAACATTTTGAACCCGGTATGGGCATTACGAATTTGTGGTCCTACCTTTTGGTTTGACGAATGCCCCTGCCACATTTATGTGCTTGATGAACAGTGTGTTAAACAAGTTTTTGGACAAATTTGTTCTTGTGTTCATAGATGATATCTTAGTCTATTCTAAAAATGAAGATGAACATAAGGAACATCTGAGAATAGTGTTGCAGACTTTAAAAGAAAACCAGCTATATGCCAAGTTCAACAAATGTGAATTTTATAGAGATAAAATTCAATATCTGGGTCATATAATTTCTGAAAAAGGGTTGGCAGTTGACCCTGAAAAGATAAAAGCCATTAAAGAATGGCCAGTTCCCACTGATGTCTCAGCAGTAAGATCATTTATGGGAATTGCAGGCTATTATCGCAGATTTGTGGAGAGATTTTCTGCTATAGCAAATCCCATAACCTCATTGCAAAGAAAGGGTGTCAAGTTTGTATGGACTGAACAATGTCAACAGAGTTTCGAGCAGTTAAAACAAAAACTTATTTCAGCCCCTATATTACAAATTGCTGATCCTGATAAAGAGTTTGTTGTATGTACAGATGCTTGCAGAGAAGGGCTGGGAGGAGTCCTGTTGCAGGAAAATTCAGTCATTGCCTATGAATCTAGGAAACTAAAAATACATGAACAGAATTATAGTGCATATGATTTGGAATTTGCAGTTGTTATCCATGCTTTAAAAATGTGGAGGCATTATCTCTTGGGGAAGAAGTTCACATTGATGACTGATCATATCAGCCTCAAATATTTTTTCTCCCAAACTGACCTGAATGCAAGACAAGCCAGATGGTTGTCTTTTCTAAGTGAATTTGATATGGACATAAAACATATCAAGGGGAAGGAGAATAAAGTTGCTGATGCATTAAGTAGAAATGCTTGTCAAAATCTAAACAACATGGGGAGTAGTGCCCATATGGATGTAGAGGAATTGGTGGGAAAAGCAACAACTCAAGATCCCAACTATGAAGCACTCTTGGTGAAATTACAGACAAGGGATAAAACAGATTACACTAAAAACCAACAAGGGCTGCTCTATTACAAAAACAGGTTGTATATTCCAAATATAGAGTCATTGAAAAGAGAAATTCTAGATGAATATCACAAACAGCCCTATGCAGGACATCCAGGATATCAAAAGATGTTAACAGCCTTGAAGAAGAAGTTGTTCTGGCGAGGAATGAAGAGAGATGTGGCAGAGTATCTAAGTAAGTGTATGGAATGTCAACTGGTCAAGGTTGAGCATCAACACCCAGCAGGTCTTTTAAATCCCCTGCCAATTGCAGAATGGAAATGGGACACAGTTTCCATGGATTTTATAACAAGACTACCTAAAACCAAATATCAACATGATTCTGTAATGGTAGTGGTAGACACTTTAACCAAAGCTGCCCACTTTATACCAGTGAAATCTACCTTCGGAACAGCTCAAGTAGCAAATGTTTTCCTAAAGGAGATAGTAAGGCTTCATGGAGTGCCTAAAGTAATTGTTTCAGATCGAGATGCTAAGTTTACAGCAGCATTTTGGAAAGGATTGTTTGGAGGGATGGGTACTAAGCTGAATTTTAGTACTGCCTATCACCCTCAAACAGATGGACAGACAGAAAGGACGAATCAAATTTTGGAGGATATGTTGCGAATGTATGTGATGGATAGACCATCAAAGTGGGAAGAGTATCTGCATCTAGCTGAGTTTTCCTATAATAATAGCTACCAATCCTCTATTAAGATGAGTCCGTTTGAGGCACTCTATGGGAGAAAGTGTCGTACTCCCTTGAGCTGGAGTCAACCAGAGGATAAACTGGTGTTGGGACCGGATGCACTACAAGAGATCGAAAGAATTGTCAAACAAATACAGAGAAATATCAAGACAGCACAAGATCGACAGAAGAGCTATGCTGATAAGAAAAGAGTGCACCGAGAATTCAAAGTGGGGGATCATGTGTATTTGCGCATCAAACCAAAAAAGAGCACACTTTATGCAGGAAGTTGTGCAAAACTGGCTCCTAGATATTGTGGTCCTTTTGAAGTTTTAGAAAGGGTGGGACCAGTGGCTTACAAGCTGGCCTTACCACCCCATGTTAAAGTGCATAATGTGTTTCATGTTTCATTATTAAAAAGATATGTGCATGATGCTTCTCACATAATTGATTGGAATGTTGTACAGGTGGAACCAGAAGGGGAGTTTCTGCCAGAACCGCTTCAAATATTGGAGCGGGAAGAAATTGAATTGAGAAACAGAACAGTGGCCAGAGTAAAAGTGCAGTGGAAGCACTTTACTGCTGAAGAAGCTACCTGGGAAAGGGAAGCTGAAATGATGGAGAAATATCCATTTTTGTTTAAATAAACTATAGTAGTTGAATAACAACACCGAGGACGGTGTTTATTTTCAGAGGGGGAATATGTAACACCCCCAATTTGTGTGTTGAATTTTTAAAAGTTAGACATTTGAACTTAAATCCTAAGGGGGTGGACCCCAAGGGATAAGTGTGGTGTGAATGTAATTGCATATTTTATTTGAGGAAACAAATAAAATGATTGTGCATTTTGACCAAGATGAGAATTAGAGATCACTTGCCAAATCCATGAGGATGGATAAGGCAACAAATCCCAAAAAATCTTTCAAAAATCCTTGAAAGAAATTAATTTAGATTTGAGGAGGAATCTAAATTTCCCCAATGAAGAGGAGTAGTTGGGAAGAGGTAAAGAAAAGCTGGAAAAGCTGAGGAAAAGCTTAAAGCAGCTTTAAAGAATCCCAAAATGGGAAGCCTAGGATAAACAGGAAAGAAAGCATCATGCTATTCTGGACGCAGAATTAGAAACATGCTTTGGGGGAATATGAGCTTAAATAAGCTTCTCCTAAGAAGATCAGAGGTTGATCTGTCCTAGGAGGTGATCTCAGCTCGGGGGTGAGTTCTGGGAGACAAAGAGAACTCTAAGGTTGGGATGTTGGTCAATTGCAGTAGTGGTATGTCTCTGAATTTCTTGGTTAGTTAATTTATGATGGTATGAATTAGCTACATATAGAAAAAAATTAATTAATGGGTGTGATTGATGTTAGTCACACATTTAACGAATCCATCATAAGGTAATCACCTTCCGGTCTGTTTAGTTCTAGGTTACATAGTGCAAATACAAACGAGTGAGAAGTAAATACGATGAAATTTGACAATTGATCTTATGCGGAGAAAATTGAATATTACCTTACACTATATATGTGTACAATTGTGAAATTTTATGCTCATATGTAAGTGGAAAACTATACTAGCAGACCTAGAGTTATATGATATCATAGAATAAGATCAAAAGATGTCGGATTAGGCATGTCGACATTTTCTAGCTTTAAAAGAAATTCTATCCTACAGAAGGAATATAGCATTCATAGCATTTATAGAGCATATATTGTTGTGAAATCCATCTCAAATTCTTGAACTAAGCATCATAGTCAAAGACTAAGTTACAATTAAGTTATACGACACAATGACTATTGAATACATATATATAAATACCCATATGTTAATATATGCTCATAGGTATGCTAGGAAAATAGGGCCATAGCACCGAAAATTACATGATAACCAAACTCAAAAGGGGAAATGAAATGACATTAGAGTACGGAATTCGAAATTGTGTTAACAAAGGAGTAACTCCACCTTATAGGAGTATTATAGCATGCATAGAAAGTTTATGATATATGTTGCCTTTTAAATTCATATGAAAAAAAAAACCTTGAAGTAAATACTATGGTAATGAATTTAATCTATGCAAGTGTACATTATTACATGAACCATTTAATACTTGTACCTGCATTTAACCAAATATTCAGACCTCAACAAGTATTAAGTGCAAATACAAAGAGGTCCTTTTGATATCGAATTACATTAGCTATACATGTTATGCCAAACATATCGGTCCAAAACAAGATATAACTGTAAAGCATATATATATGAATTATACATGGCAAAAGAAATTATAAATGTGAATCATATATCAATAAACCCTATATGCCAAAATAAGAAGTCGATACTAATCAAGTATGGTACGAGGAGTATATATATAAGATCCTCATCGCAAATCGAACTAACTTACAGTCACCTTTCAAAATATGCGTGGCGTAAATTAAATCACCATGCCTTGGGCATAGGTCAAATCAATCTCTATGGTGGTACTGACTTCTATAAACACCAACACAAAAAAAAAAAAAAACAAGGGAATCCTGTTCACGGTTAAATGAAATAAAACCTAAGTACGACGCATGAAGAATATCATGGCGGCAGTATAAACGCCGAGAGATCTCACGTCTCTTTTTAATTGTGTTGGCTACACATGGAAATAGTAGAAAAACAGAGAACTACGATAAAGTACCGAGCACCATATTAAAAACTCATTCGACTAGTGATTGTAGATAGAGAGGGATTTATGGAAAGATTGGTAAACGAGACCTGTAGGGATACAGTTGGTTACCGTCGAACCATAGCGATTTTTGAACAATCTTACAGTGGATCAATCAAGCATAAATCTCTGGCAACCAAGCATAAAGGAGGCTGACACATCTCCGCACGATTTTGTACAGTAGTTGAAACAAAAACAAAATATAGAAGTAATACGTCCAACGCAATGGGGGACGCCATAACCATTTGCTGGAGTGGAGCTGCATGCAATCTAGTTAAACGACTTTTATACGTATGAGGTACTGTGGTAAACCTACCAAGCCAGCGTGGCATGTTTCACGCTTGTAAGGTAAGCTATCACCAGTGCAACAATAGAATTACAGGCCTTGAGATGTCGTTCAGAGAGGTGGATCACCGATATAACATAGTCGGTATCCTTTCCTCGTATGAACCGTTTATAATATCGTCAGTAAAACGAAAGGGAAACCGATCAACAGAAATATAAAATCGCAAACCCAGAACGGGCTGGACAGCGATCTGGTGAATCCCAATGATAACTTAATGACCCAGAACATCCACAGGTTAAACGATTAGGGTTTACCTCCGATTGGAGTTGCAGAACTGCGGCACGACGAAAACCGAGATTTATGAATACGCCCACGAGGATAGGCTCACTCTCTATTTCCAGTAGATAGACGGAAACGACGATCTCGGTGCAAACCTACTTGCAACTCTTCAACATCACTGAATCTGAAACCCCCATGCATATGAATCATACTGAAACTTAGATAAGGGGGACGAATGGGGTTCAACATACATGAGATAGGAGGGAACTGGTAAATAGATCGATAAAATAACCTCTGATTTAATGAACATCGAAAACCCTAATTCCTCTGCCCTAGAGCGAGCAATAAATCCCAATGTCGATTGCGCGGACGCAACACATC
This sequence comes from Pinus albicaulis, assembly GCA_034641835.2. Classification (NCBI taxonomy): domain Eukaryota; kingdom Viridiplantae; phylum Streptophyta; class Pinopsida; order Pinales; family Pinaceae; genus Pinus; species Pinus albicaulis. The sequence goes on along the minus strand of JAXQQM020082189.1, from coordinate 34,661 downwards.
AACAGAAGGGTACCATGGACATCAATGGGCACAGGGAAGGTTGGACGTCGTAGGTACCGAGCTATTGGATTAACCCTAGACCAGAGTTGGAGCTCAGCGCTCTTATTACTGGAAACCGCCAGAATGGTCTGTTCGAAATCCACATGTCGAGTGCTGGATGGACAGGGGGCAAGGTACACCGCCGCAGGCTGCATACAATCGCGGGAGAGATACTACTCCTACAACAAAACTCAAGGAAGCGTAGCAAACCGAGTTCACACGCCAACAACCGTCGAACAGAGTGTGGGCTAGGCGGCTCATAAGAACCATAACAGTTCGAATATGGTGTACTTACGCATCAAATCTCGACGCGTAAACGCTGGTTCCACACCCAAACGATTAATAGTAGACCATCGCCAGTAATGATGAGTGGAGGGTATACGCCGAATGCATATAGCCTCAAGTAACACATGTGCGATTTGCCAAGACACCGAGACAAGTCAGAGTAACCATGAAATGGGATTAATGAAAAACCGAATCAGTGTTAGTCACGATTGAACAGAAATAATTCCATACTGCAAACCATAGGTATATAACTCGGTTTTATTCATGACGCAAATGGACTATATGGTAGGTAGACGATGCTCCCGAAATTATTCGCTATAGTCTCCACTATATTTACGTATGTCAACTCTTGAAGGAGGAAGCCGCGCTTGATGAAATATAAATATATATTCATGTAATAGTTGTATAAGTACGCCTTTACAAAAGAGGTTTTAACAAAGCGTACATCAATAATTACACGCCTTATATATATGCGGTTTCAAGGTTAATATTATTATTAAAAGGGCGTGGTGTCAAGGTTATTATTATTATTAACGGAGCGTGGTGCATATGTATATATATACATTGGTCAAAGGACCATATTCGATATAGGTATTCTATATATAATCATAGTATTTAAAGGGGTGAAGCTATGTACGTGTAATACAAGATTTTCAATGTATGGGTTATACATATGTTTTTCAAGAAAAAGGGTTCAAGAAATTCTCTTCACCTCCAAGTCATCTATCCACGTCCCATGTGGAGTAGTTCCGGTTCTCTTCAATTTGGATGGTTTGGTGGAATCTTTGATACTCTGTACTAAGTAATTCATATAATCTTGTCCTTTTCTGGTCCTCTGTTTTTTTTTTCTGCCATCAGCGAGTAATATTATTTAGAGAAGTAGTTATCGTAGAGAGCTCGTTATATTTCCCTATTTCGATCTTAACCGCATTCAATATAATTTCGTAAGTTTATTTTTAAGTTATATTTTATGTATTTTTAATACTAAATTAAATTTAACGTCAGAGATGAAAATGATTTTTTAGGCGTGGTTTCTAGTTAATTTTTATTGAAATTAGTCAAACATTTTTAAATGCTTGAACTTAAGTTTTTGAATATGTAGAATTCTAGTAAGTTCTGGTTTATGGTTTTTTAAATTACTGAATCTATTTATTCATTCCAAAATATATTTGAAATAAAAATAAATCATTATTTTTCTTAAAATTGAATTTCTAAATTCTAGTTAAAAATGGCATTTCATCTATTAAACCATGCCCTAATATAATGTGTTTTCCAACTCAAGATTAAAATGAATTCAAGCTTAATTTGTAAATTTCCATTGGAAATATGTTTCTTTTAATTCTTGTATTGCTCATTTAAATGCATTTATAACATCTGAAATAGACTAAAGTCACTCCTTATATAGTTTTATTTTATATGTACATTTCATTGTATTAAATTTTCTTTATACTCCTATTACTTTTTGTTAAAATAGTTTGTATGGATTTAAAGTCTTTTTTACTTCTGTTTCTTCTAATTTTAGATATATTTTCTCTAAGCTTATTTGGTTTTCCATTACAATATGTAATAACTAAAATTTTATTAAAATATTTATCCTAGAGTTTGAGAGAGAATATTTATCTTTTTATTTTCCAAACAACTATCATTTTTTCTAGAGCATTATGTGATTTAGAATATGATTCCTTTTCACTTATACCACAAATCATGTCCTTCAAAACATACAAAAAAATATATTTGCATGTTATACATGTCCACTATAGAGAAGATTCATTATTATTTTGAGAACAATCATGGTCAACTAAACCTCTCAAACCTCTCAAGGGTTATGTTGTCTTTACCCATGGTTTGATATATTACACATTACAGATACATATAACAAGAAATCTCTCAACAATGTCTCTACTCAAGGTTTGATGCATTTCACATCACGTCCATATAAAAAGAAATCTCTCAACAAGATTACACACCTCATCATAAGAATTTTTACCATTGTACCCAAATATTCCTTATAAAGAAGAATTGACAATGAAGCCATTTAGAGCATGGCTTCTCTCCTTGACCTCACTCTACATTTCATTCCTCCCTCTATGGAAAATATGTAAGAACTATGCTTTTCAACTACTCTAATCTATAGAGAATCTCCTCAATAATTTCAATGTAATTGACAACCCTTACATGTGTAGTACAGTATGCCCTTATAACTTTTGACATAACATCTATAACTCATTTAATTTTTAATTCATCATATTTGATATAATGCAATAAAAAACAATGTAATTTATTTGGTTTGAGGTAACATAATTTCCATATATGACCATAGTCATTTATACAAATGATTTAAACAACTAGAACAAGTGCTCAATTCTAATTTTTGCATCTCTAGCTACAAAATATATAGAAATATCTAAGATTTCATTTTTAGGCACTAGACAGAGTATATAAAGGAAATACACTTCCATATGATTTCTTCTTAAATTTTAGCCATAAAATAATGTTATTGTATCTTAAAATATGTTTTGATTATTTTTTTTTCATGACCACAATCACTTGCACAACTGATAATAATAAGAAGACAAAATTTTCACATCTGAAATTTTGTGATTTCATAAACATACTTAATCACTATTTATTCTTGATCATTCTTTTACTCATTTGCTAATATTTTTTCACTCTCCTCTTTGAGTTCAGTTGTCATGTGCATTAAGGAAAAATTCATTAAGGAATCTAAATCTTCTATTTGTTGCTTATGGTCATAAAATTGAGTTTTCATGTATTTCAGTAACGACTCTAAATCATCTAGTTGTTTCTTATGATCATAAAATATCTTAATCTATCTTTGAGGCTATTATCATGGAACTTCCACCACTTATCAAGTGTGTGCCCATTCAAAATTCAAATTTAACAATGCTTGTTTCTAGGTAGGACATAATGTAGTGGTAGGGTTATTTTGTTACCTAGTTGGCTTCTAGTGCTTTGTTAATGGGATTGATATACATATTAACATAGATATATTTTAATCGAATGTTTAATAAGAATTAAGATGGATTACAAGAAAATAAAAACATAATTGATCAATGTATAAAATATCTAGGTTAAAATAGATCTAAATTGATTTATTATTTTATTAGAGATTTTTAGTATTAGTACGGTAGGTTCTTGTTTTAATTTTATTTTACATTTGAATGAATTTTGTAATTTTTTTTTTAATTTAATTAATTAGCATCAAGATTGCTCCCATAACATGCCCACATGCATATGTCTCAATTAAAACAAACACACAACCCAACACAAAACTGAATAATTGAATTTCATTTCACGATTGCATTACATTTTATAGCATATCATACTCACCTAATCTCCCTGAATTGGAGGCAACAAACCTAAATAGCTGTAACTAAACTCTAAATAAAACCTCTCATTCAAAAACTCAAAACTAAATCTATTTCTGCATTAATCTAGATTATTCTCACATCCTCCCTTAATGGAGAAATGGATTTTCTACAATACCTAATTTACTTCTAAAAATTTCAAATTTGATTTTACAAAGAGGCTTAGTAAATATATCAGCCATATTATCCTTGGTATTACAAAATATTAAATCAATTTCATTAGACTCAATCTTCTCACGTACAAAGTGGTATTGCAGCTCAATGTGTTTTGTTCTGGCGTGGTATATTAGATTATGTGCTAATTTGATATCACTTTAATTATCACAATTGATGAATGTTGAACCACTTTGTACCTCTTCAAGATCTATAAGAATTCTCCGCAACCAAACAGCTTCACAGGTGGCATTGGTCAAAGCTTTGTACTCAGATTCTGTTGATGATAAAGAAACAGTTGGTTGTTTCTTACTACTCCAAGATACGACCCCTGATCGTATATGAAATGCATCGCCAGAGGTAGATCGTTTTTCATTTGGATTTCCTGCCCAATCTGAATCAGAAAAACCCGTCAGTGCAACATCAGATTCATCAGTATACATAATACCAAAATTGACTGTTCCTTTTAAGTATCGGAGAACTTTCTTTGAAGCATTCCAGTGACTTCCTGAAGGCTTAGCCATAAATTGACTAAGGATACTGACTGAGTATGCAATGTGTGGTCTGGTAGTGGTGAGATAGTTCAGAATTCCCACCAACTGATGATATAATGTTCCATCTGCCTCTTTGGTTCCATCTTCTCTGTACAACTTTGCATTCTGTTCTAAGGGAGTTGACATAGGTTTGCAATCACTCATATTGAACTTTTTAAGAATTTACTGTGTATTTGCTTTGAGTGATCAATTTTTTACCAGGCTCTCTCCATACCTCAATTCCTAAACAGTAAATCAATTCACCCAAATCTTTCATTTCAAATTCCTGTGACAACTGAACTTTAATTTCTTCAATTAACTTGTAAGCACTACCCATGATAATGAGATCATCCACATACAAAGATATTAAAGCAACATTTCCTTCTTCATCTTTCTTAACATACAAGTTAGGATCATTTTTTCTTTTCACAAACCCATTCTGAAGAAAGAAGGTATCAATCTTTACATACCATGATCTCGGTGCCTGTTTTAAACCATATAAGGATTTTCTTAACCTGCAGACTAGATGCTCCTGTCCCTGTTTGACAAACCCTTCAGGTTGAACCAAATAAACTTCTTCCTTTAAATCACCATTCAGAAAAGCAGATCTGACATCCAATTGATGTATATTCCAATTATGTTTTGTAGCTAAGGCAATTAGTAATCTAATTGTATTCAATTTAGCTACCAGTGCAAAAGTATCTTCATAATAAATTCCCTCCTGTTGAGGATATCCTTTTGCTACTAATCTTGCCTTAAGTTTATCAATTCTACCATCTGCTTTAAATTTAGATTTATACAACCATTTTCTTCCAATTGGAACTTTGTTTTCAGGGAGTTCCACTAATTCCCATGTTTGATTTTTCATAAGAGAGTCATATTCATCATTCATAACATTTCTCCATTTTTCATGTTCTTTAGCTTGTTCATAATCAACTGGTTCTACAACATTTATGATATTAGACATCATGGCATAATCTCTATACCTTGCAGGAAGCTGGGTTTGTCGGGTTAACCTTCTTGGTGCTACAATACCTATTGGAGTTCCATCCATGATTCTTCGGCTTTGAGGTGAATCTTCCTCTCATAATGACTCACTGCTGCTGGATGTGCTCATACTGCTCTCATCCTGATCTTGAACCTGTACCTGTACCTGTTCCTGTTCCTGTTTAACCAAAGTATCAAGTTTGACATGATCATCATTAGATATATGCCATGCATCATTCTTTGTATCACATTTATCAGCCTGCTCATGAAACACCACATCTCGACTTGCAAACAGTTTCTGTGAACTTGGATCAAACAATTTATATGCTTTCTGATCTGTACAATACCCAATAAAAACACACTTGATTGAATTTTCATCAAGATTTCTTCTGTTAGCCTTAGGAATATGTGAAAAGACAGTACATCCAAAGACTCTTAAATGACTAACATTAGGTTTATAACCATGAAGAATCTCAAAAGGAGTTTGAAAAGCTAATTGCTTAGTGGGACTTCGATTCTTCAAATAAACAACAATATTAATGGCTTCTGCCCAGAAACCATTAGAAATATTTTTACCTTGAAGCATAATGTGAGCACACTCCACCAGTTCTCTATTCCATCTCTCAGCAACACCATTTTGCTGAGGGGTATGAGGTACTGTGAATTGTTGTTGGATCCCATTAGATTTACAATAGATGTTAAATGCGCCTGACTTATATTCACCCCCTTGATCAGATATGATTATTTTAATGTACTTACCTATTTGTTTTTCAATCATAGTTCAGAACTCTTTAAAATACTCAATTATATCACTTTTCCTTCGAATGAAATAGACCCAGGAATACCTAGATCTATCATCAATAAAAATAACAAAGTAGGAAGCACCACCAAGAGACCTAGTTTGCATAGGTCCACATACATCAGTGTGAATTAATTCAAGTATATCATATTTTCATTTCTCGGTATGAATGGGAAACTCTTCTCTATGCTGCTTACCAAGTGCATAAGCTTCACATGGTAAATGTTCACACTTCATAACAGGAAGACCTTCAACCATTGATTTTCTTTGCAACAATGATAAATCATTGTAATTTAGGTGCCCATACCTGTGATGCCATAATTCTGCTGTCGATGTCTCTTTGGATGTCAATGCAACATGACGCTTCATCGTCACATCCAATTTATACAATCCTCCAACCCTGGTACCTGTGGAAACAACCCTGTAGTGGTCCTGAACATCTTTCACAATACAGCCCAATTTAACAAATTCCACTTTTAAATGATTATCAGTGATAGTGGAAACATATATCAAATTCTTTTTGAGAGCAGGTACATACATCACATCATGAATCTGTCTCATTTGTCCATTTGGTAAGTACACATTTATTATGCCATAGCCTTGGAATTTAAGTGACCTGTTATCTCCTAGGTAAATGTTTGTGCCATCAGTTTTCTCATAATATTTATAATACCAGTCTTTATTACAAGTCATATGTGCCAATGCACCAGAATCTATGAACCAAGCATTCTCATCATCAGTTTCAGCAGACAATGCAGCATCAGAAAGAAACAACTTAAGATTTTTAAATCCATCAGTAACTGAAGTGTCTTTGTTTATGAAATTTCCATTATGCCTTCTATGTCTTTGATTTGATTCATGATTCTTTCTTCTATAGCAATATTTAGCTAGATGTCTAGGTTTTTCATAATAATCACATTCAATGTTTCTCTTAACATAAGAATCAGGAGGTATCATACCTTTCTGATTTGCTTGAAAACGACCTCTATTCCTGTCCCATGGTCTCCCTCAGAATGATCTTTTACCTCTTGTAGTCAAAGCCAAATCATAACCATTTGACTCCAATTCAAAAATTTTCATTCTCTCTTCTTCTTGAAGAAGTATTCCAACCAATTCATCAAATGTAGGAGGTGTTGGTCTAGCTGAGAGTGCTGAAATAAAGACTTTATAGTCTGGGACTAAACCTTTCAAAGCAACAGTTACTAAATCGATACTAGACACTTTTTCACCAATATCACCAAGCTTATCACTTAAGTCTTTAATTCTGGAAACATAGTTGCTGATGCTTTCATTGGATTCCATTTTGATAGATAGTAGCTTTGTTTTTAAGAATAAAATACGGTTTGCATTAGTGGTTTCATACAAACCTTTGAGAGTGTCCCATGTCACCTTTGAATATTGACAATCCCGAATGTGAGGAATAATATTGTCCTTCACTGACATACGTAGCAGTACTTTTTCTTTCATTTCTCGCTTATCCCAATCTGGAATTGCAGTAGCATCAGTAGGCTTGGGCTCGTCACCTTTAACAATTGTCTAGAGATTGTATGCCTCCAGAACTGTGATCAGCTTAAATTTCCAATTTACATAATTTTCACCATCAAGTTTGGTGGACTCATTTAAATATGAATCGGCAAGAGGATTAGCCATGGTTTTCAAGAGCAAAAAAAAACAAATTCAATTGTGAAATTAATTCACTACAATGATAAAAAAAATTCGTGCAAGTCACAAATTAGACTGCAAGTTAAGATGGAAATTGAACTTGAGAGGCCGAGTGGAAGTTGCAATGGGTATTGTAAAATATCAGTAAATTGAGTGATGCTCTATTTAAAGAATACGCTATATGAGAGGGCAGCAATCTGAATATACTGTTGGTGGTTCATGTGCATATCAAACTTAAACCCCTTTTTGCATAAAAACCAAACACGTAATATAAAGTGAATAGAGCGTATCAACAACGAGCCTTTTTACCTCAACATTGCTTTCTGCACTGTAAATGTAACGTCTCTCTTCTCCTCTTTTATCCAATTTTTTTTTTTTCTTTTTCTAGACTTGGTTCACATTTCATTTCACCACTACTCTGGTTTTCACTACTATGTATAACTTATGAGTGTTTTCTGATAGTCAATGGTCAATATCTATCCTTGGTTAAAATGTTTATTCTCCCAATCTTCTTTCATTTTAATGAGATATACATTCTTAAGAATATTATTGGAAATCATTGCTAACATTTATTACGATAATAATATACTAATTATAAAGATTAATAATATATTTGTCTAATATTATTAACCTATTGTTTAATGTATTTGTTACCATCGCATTCATACTTTAGATGTTGGGTTTTCCTACCCATTGGATCGATAATTCAGATGGACTAGAATATCAAATCCCCATCGATTTGCATACCTACACATAATGAAATGTGTATACGGTATATACTATTATTACTTCATATTAAAGGCCGAGGGTTTAACAACCTATCCCTGGTTGGTATGCAATGGAACGAATGATTAAATGGTCGTAGTTAAGGTGCATTGTGCCCTTGGTATACTTCAAGGTGAACCATATGTTTAATTCAACCGTCAATCTTTACATGCCGCGCAGTAATAAAGATATTTCATTAATTCGATTTGTCCCTAGCCTAGAGGTACTCACGCGTTCACTGGTGTTTACAAATCTCATGATGACGTTGATACTACTCTCAACTCCTGACTTGTAGTCATTTCCTTTCTAACCTTAGTACTGCAATTGGTGAAGTGAAGACACATTACCCCCCGTAGTAGGAGGTACCACGTCCAACTCAGAGCATATTCAATTTATTTTCCGCTTGTTGTGTACCTGGTTGGGGACTGACTAACCATTGCAAATTCCGAGCCGAGTACAAAATCATTTCATCGCTTTAACTCGGAGATCGCCTCGGGATTTCGCTGAGATTTCTGCCGTCATAAACCTGGTTCCCACTCTTGCTATTACTTATGAATAACTCGGGGTCTGCGTATGTTGTTCAGTCATCGTTTTCGGTATTAGGGTTACGATGAGCATTATAAAACATGGTCTTGCGCAAATGTACCATTTTCCAGGTTGATTTCTTCTCATATCGCCTTTCATTCTTTTCCTCGGGCATCAGTGGTCATACAACTCTGAAGGATGCAATGCAGGGCGGCATTCCACCACTGGTCAGTTGTAATATCGATTTCCTTCTCCGTTATTTTGTTCGGCGTTAGTTTTCAAATGGTTTATTCCCCAGTGGGAATTTTCCAGCGTTTTTTTTTCTCAGAACTTATTTTCTGTGGTCTCGTTCTCATTTCCCTTAATACCCTGCATTTTCCTAAAACCCCTTACTCATTCCAGGTATAACCTGGTTCATATGGTTTCATCCATTCTGTCTATGGCTGGCTTGTATCAGTTCTTAGATTTTACCCATTCCTCCTAATTTTTCATGTTTGTTTCTATTGGGTACCCCTGGAGTCGACTTATCAACGATCTCGAGCCATTACTATCCACGAAATGAGCAATAGTTCCAGGGTTTCGATCTCCTTCATCACTAATAACATAGGTCTGGTTTTCTATTTGTATTCATACCATTTTCTCGTCACTATTTTACTACCCTTCTCGCAATGTGTTCCAACTACGTTTTGTTCTTATGCCAGGTACTAGGAGCGCTGTCTTAACGAGGGTTGACTCCAGTAAATTCATTTCTCACCTTGTTAAACTCATCATGTCAGCTATATTTTGTATGGATCGTTTACAGAACTGGTTGATATACCCTTCCATCGATGTTTTCGGAATATTGTAATATTGTATTTTGTTGGTCACTGATATTGGTTATTGTCTGCAAGGGTTTGCGTCATGATTTTTCCTATTTTACTCCATGACCCATCACAGAGTTTTTCCGTTTTACTTATCGTCATAACCATAGTTACTTGCAGGGAAAAATTCTAAGTTAATAACTCGTTGGAAACTATGTTTTTACATTGCATATGCTCCTCTATCAATATTCATCTCTAAGCTTATGTCTGGTTTATGGATTTGCGCATGTATGTTTATATTCGACACCAAATTTTGTTTTTATACTAGGGTCTCAATTCTGTGCCGCAATATATATATATATATACACTAATTTTATAAGAATGATATATTTTTATTAATCAATCTGAAAATTATTACGACTGAAAGGAATCGATTTACAAGTATCTTTAGTTTTCAAAACAATTATTGGCATAGTTTTATGAATACATGTAACTCATGAGTAGTCTGGATACTTTGCGGTTATACAACCACGTTTTTCATTCTTACCAATTTTCTTGCAGATTATACTCTCGTACCCTCACTCAGTACATTTAGTCACTGCTCTTTCAATATGTTTATCCTTATGTTATAATGTAATTCGTAACAGAAGGTTACGAAGCAATTTTTGTTTTAATGGTGGATATTTTTATTTGTGAGACCTGTGCATGTATTTTTACAATCCGTGGATAGTTTGACCAGTTCAAGAATGAAATGTGGAATATTCGGGTATTTTCTAATGTGGTTATACTCTTATCCAATTTCATGCAAATTTTATGACAATAACAGTTAAATACCAATCAGTTGTTTTACTACAAATTTCTTCAATTTCATTTACAGAGGTTTTAAAATTAACCTTTGAAAATGGTAGTTTGTTTGATTCAGTAAAGCAATGATCTAATATAGACTGAGTAGCAGAGTTCTTCTTGAACTTGTTTTAGTAATTGATGTCTTTGCCAAAATACCATTTCGAATGTAGTAACCATTAAGTTCTTTTGTTTTTCTGGTTCTGGTAGCTGTAATTCTAACCAACTAGTATTGCATGAGACTTCCTTTCATTCTATAATACAGAAACAGATTCAAGTTACATTAACTGTACTATGAATTTCTAGAGTTCTCCACCATTTACTTAAGCATTAATTTAGAAAATTTGGAGAATTTCTCCTCAATCTAACTATTGTCACTCATAGTTTTATACTGACAGATCAGAAAGGTCTAGCAGCTAAATTATCTGTAAAGAATTTTGTATCCTCAGATTTAAACCGAACACGGTTTAGAGTTTCTGGTGGATTCTACTTTACAGAATTTCTGTCTACAACTATACAAAATTTTGAAGGTAAATGCCTGATAATTAATTCTGTTGAATGTAGCATTAATAATTATAATATATGAACATACATTTATATGTAGCCAATTCATACTACAGGAATTAAAAACACCAGATAAATTGAATTACATACCACTCATGCAGTCGACCAACCTCCCAACCTTAGAGTCCTTCTGTCTCCCAGGACTCACCCCCGAGCTGAGATCACCTCCACCACAGACCAACCACTAATCTGCTTAGGAGCAGCTTATTTAAGCTATTGTTCCCCAAAGCCTGTTTCTAATTCTGCGTCCAGAATACTAGGATACTTTTCTTCCTGTTTGCCTAGGCTTCCCATTTTTGGGACTCTTTAAAGTTGTTTTATGCTTTTCCTCAGCTTTTCCGGCTTTTTACCTCTTCCCAACTACTTTCCTCATCATTGGGGAAATTTAGATTCTTCCTCAAAAATCTAATTTAGAAATAATTCCTTTCAAGGATTTTTGAAAGATTGTGGGGAATTAGTTGCCTTATCCATCCTCATGGATTTAGCAAGTGATCTCATCATCTCATTTTGGTCAATCTGCACACAATCATTTTATTCATTTTCTCCATTAAATATTTAATTACATTCACAAAATATTTATCCTTTGGGGTCCACTCCCATTAGGATTAAAGTTCAAATGTCTAGCTTTGAAATTCAAACACATAAATTGGGGGTGTTACATATTCCCCCTCTGAAAATAAACATCGTCCTCGGTGTTGTTATTCAACTACTAGAGTTCATTTTGCAAATAAAAATGGATACTTTTCCTTCATTTCAACTTCCCTTTCCTAGGTAGCTTCTTCAGCAGTAAAGTGCTTCCACTGCACCTTTACTCTTGCTACTGTTCTGTTTCTCAATTCAATTTCTTCCCGCTCCAATATTTGAAGCGGTTCTGGCAGAAACTCCCCTTCTAGTTCCACTTGTACGACAGTCCAATCAACTATGTGAGAAGCATCATGAACATATCTCTTTAATAAGGAAACATGAAACACATCATGAACTTTAACATGGGGAGGTAAGGCCAGCTTGTAAGCCACTGGTCCCACCCTTTCTAATATTTCAAAAGGACCACAATATCTAGGAGCTAGTTTTGCACAGCTGCCAGCATAGAGAGTGCTCTTTTTGGGCTTAATACGCAAGTACACATGTTCCCCCACTTTGAACTCTCGATGTACTCTTTTCTTATCAGCATAACTTTTCTGACGATCTTGTGCTGTCTTGATGTTTCTTTGTATCTGTTTAACAATTATTTACGTCTCTTGTAATGCATCCGGTCCCAACTTTAGTTTATCTTCTGGCTGGCTCCAGCTCAAAGGAGTACGACACCTCCTTCCATACAGTGCCTCAAACAGACTCATTTTGATGGAGGATTGGTAGCTGTTATTATAGGAAAATTCAGATAAATGCAGGTAATCCTCCCATTTTGAAGGTCTATCCATCACATACATTCTCAGCATATCTTCCAAAATCTGATTAGTTCTCTCTGTTTGGCCATCTGTTTGAGGGTGGTAAGAAGTACTAAAATTCAATTTAGTACCCATCCCTCCAAATAGCCCTTTCCAAAAAGTTGTTGTGAACTTAGCATCTCGGTCAGAAACAATGACTTTTGGGACTCCATGTAATCTTACTACTTCTTTTAAAAACACATCTGCTACTTGAGCTATTCCGAAGGTAGATTTCACTGGTATAAAATGTGCAGCTTTTGTTAAAGTGTCTACTACCACCATTACTGAATCATGCTGGTATTTGGTCTTGGGTAATCCCGTTATGAAGTCCATGGAAATGGTGTCCCATTTCCATTCTGCAACTGGCAAGGGATTTAACAAACCAGCAGGATGCTGATGTTCAACTTTAACTAGTTGACACTCCATACATCTAGTTAAATATTCTGCTACATCTTTCTTCATTCCGAGCCAAAACAACTTCTTTTTCAAAGTTGTTAACATTTTCTAGTACCGTGAATGTCCGGCATATGGCTGTTTGTGGTATTCATCTAAGATCTTTCTTTTCAAGGTCTCCACATTTGGAACATATAATCTGTTTTTATAGCAAATCAGCCCTTTTTGGTTTTGAGTGAAATCAGTTTTCTCCTTTTTCTGTAATTTCACCAAAAGTGTTTCATAATTTAGATCTTGGTTTAATGCCCTTTTCACCAAATCTTCTATGTCAATCTGGGCACTACTTCCAATATTTTTTATATTCTGACAAGCATTTCTGCTAAATGCATCCGCAATTTTTTTTTCTTTTCCCCTGATATGTTTTATGTCCATTTCGAACTCACTTAAAAAAGACAACCATCTAGCTTGTCTCGCATTCAAATCAGTTTGGGAAAAGAAATATTTCAGACTAATATGATCAGTCATCAACGTGAATTTCTTTACAAGAAGATAGTGTCGCCACATTTTCAAAGCATGAATAACCGTAGCTAACTCCAAATCATAGGCACTATAGTTTTGTTCATGTATTTTCAATTTCCTAGATTCATATGCAATAACTGAATTTTCCTGCAACAGAACTCCTCCTAATCCTTCTCTACAAGCATCCGTACATACCACAAATTCTTGATCAGGATCTGCAATCTTCAGTATAGGGGCTGTAGTAAGCTTTAGTTTCAATTGGTCAAAACTGTTTTGACATTTTTCAGTCCATTCGAACTTAACACCCTTCCTTTGTAACGAGGTTATGGGATATGCTATAGCATAAAATCTCTCCATAAATCTCTGGTAATAACCCGCAATCTCCATGAATGACCTTACTGCTGAAACATCAATTGGGACAGGCCATTCTTTAATAGCTTTTATCTTTTCAGGATCAATAGCAAGGCCTTGTTCAGAAATGATATGACCCAAGTATTGGATCTTATCTTCGTAAAATTCACATTTACTGAACTTGGCATATAACTTGTTTTCTTTTAGAGTTTGCAATACTATCCTCAAGTTTCCTTTATGTTCCTCCTCACTTCTTGAGTAGACTAGAATATCATCTATGAACACGAGTACAAATTTATCCAAGTACTTATTTAAAACACTTTTCATTAGGCACATAAAAGTGGCAGGGGCATTTGTCAAACCAAAAGGCAGGACTACAAATTCGTAGTGCCCATACCTGGTTCGAAAAGATGTTTTGCTGATGTCTTCTTCTTTAATTATGAGCTGGTGATAACCAGTCCTTAAGTCAATTTTAGAAAACACTGAAGCCCCTCTCACTTGGTCAAAAATATCATCAATTCTGGGCAAGGGGTATCTATTTTTAATGGTCAACTTATTCACTTGACGATAGTCAATGCACATTCTAAAAGTTTCATCCTTCTTTTTCACAAATAGGACCGGTGCTCCCCAAGGAGACACACTTGGTCTTATGTAACCTTTATCTAGCAATTCTTGCAATTGCATTTTCAATTCCATAAGTTCAGGGGGACTCATCCGATAAGGGGCTCGAGAGACAGGTGTTTCTCCCGGCACCAAATCAATTGAGAAATCAATTTCTCTTTTGGGGGGAAGATGAGGGATTTCATCTGGAAAGACTTCTTTAAATTCTCTTACTACTGGCACAGCATCTAACAATTCCTCTTCAGTTTTCTGTTCGGTTTCTTCCACATGTACTGCATAAACTTGGTATCCTTTCCTAGCTGTTCATTTTAATTGCAGTGCTGATATTTGTCTTACAGAGATAGGCTTTGGTTTTCCCTTAAGAATGAAAGGTTTCCCTTCTTCATCTACACAATGCAGGGTCTTGTCCCAATAGTTCATCATGGCTTTCTTCTTTTCCAGCCAGTCCATTCCTATCAGCAAATCATATGAACCTAGGGGTAGAATATTCAAATTTACTTCTGTTTGATAATCATTTAATTTGATTGCTGTTCGGGATAATTTATGAGTTACTTTTCTCTTAGTTCCAGTGGCCAGCTGTACCAACCATGACTTCTGAAATTTTTCAGTTTTAAGATTACATTTTTCTACAATATTTGGACTAATGTAACTCAAGGAAGCACCCGGATCAATCAAAACTGTAACAGATTGGTCAAAATTTTTACCTTCCATTTCAACCATGGTAGCTTGATGTTCTGCTTGTCGTTTCTCCAAGGCTGCGCTAATAGTGGGTAGGTTTCTTGCTATGTCTTTTACTGTGGTTGCTTCCCAGTCTCTCATAATCATCTGAATGTTTTTGTGGGGACAATCTCTCAACAGATGGGGTTCTCCACAGCCCCAACATTTCAAGGGTTCTCTCATTTTCACTGTGCCCTCTTTCTTTTTGTCTCCATCTATTTGTTTTGAGGCCACTTGGGACTGAGCAGTTTGACTTTCTTTGGGTTTATTAAACTTTTTTCGCTAATGGTCCCTGCCAAAGTTCTTCAAATAGGCTGGTTTCTGTTTCTTTCCTTTGAACTCACTCTTATTTTGCCAACCCCTTCCATGCTCAGCCTTTACTTTAAACTGTTGATAGCATAGTCTAGCCTTCCTTACTGCCTTGTCCATTTTCTTTGGATTATCAAACTCAATCTTCTCTTTATACACAGCCGGCAAACAGTTCAGAAACCTTTGTACCTTTGCCTTCTCTTCCCTAATGTAAGGGACATATCTCAACAGATTTGTAAACTTAGTGACAAACTCATCGATAGTGAGCTATCCCAGTCTCAGTTCATGAAATTATTTCGCTTTATCGTCATAGTAACGTTCATTTAGATAGCATTTTTTGAACTTAATCTGAAAATCCTCCCAAGTAACTGTCTTTTCATCAATGGCATGAACCATTTTTGTCTCCTCCCACCACAGGGTAGCCTTACCTTGTAGTTGGTAAACAACTAATCTGGCCTTCAGATTGCTTTCATATTCATAGACCTGGAAATATTTTATCATTTTCAGCAACCAAGCTTCTGCATCTTCCTCCTTCTCCCCATCATAGGAGGGAGGTTTGATCTTTCGGAATTCCCCCTGTAATTCCCTTTTCTGTTTATACTGATGCCTAGCCGCATCATCATCATCAGACTCATCAATCTTCCTCTTTCCGAAACCTTCGCCTTCTTGGCTGTTCCTTGAGGCTAATTCTATGATGATATTCTCCTGCTCCTTACTGGCTGATGACAACTTGTCATTTTGGCTTCTTAGCTCAGCCAATTATTGTTGAAACCTGTGCAACATAGCCATCATCGGAGCGTTGGGATCTGGTGTACTATACTCATCACGCAGATCCACATAAATTTCTTCACCTTCTGCCATTTCCGCCCCACTGTACACACTCAACACAGATCAGTAATATTTACAAGAAAATTTTTTGCAATACTTATTTATACAAGGAATACACAACAACAGTAAGCATAATGTCAATAGCCCAGTGTCATAACTTTGGCTCTGTTACCATTTGTAACGTCTCTCTTCTCCTCTTTTATCCAGAATTTTTTTTTTCTTTTTCTAGACTTGGTTCACATTTCATTTCACCACTACTCTGATTTTCTCTACTATGTATAACTTATGAGTGTTTTCTGATAGTCAATGGTCAATATCTATCCTTGGTTAAAATATTTATTCTCCCAATCTTCTTTCATTTTAATGAGATATACATTCTTAAGAATATTATTGGAAATCATTGCTAACATTTACTACGATAATAATATAATAATTATAAAGATTAATAATATATTTGTTTTATATTATTAACCTATTGTTTAATGTATTTGTTACCATCACAGTCATACTTTAGATGTTGGGTTTTCCTACCCATTGGATCGATAATTCAGATGGACTAGAATATCAAATCCCCATCGATTTGCATACCTACACATAATGAAATGTGTATCCGGTATATACTATTATAACTTCATATTAAAGGCCGAGGGTTTAACGACCTATCCCTGGTCGGTATGCAATGGAATGAATGATGAAATGGTCATAGTTAAGGTGCATTCCGCCCTTGGTATACTTCCAGGTGAATCGTATGTTTAATTCAACCGTCAATCTTTAAATGCCGCGCAGTAATAAAGATATTTCATTAATTCGATTTATCCTTGGCCTGGAGGTACTCACGCGTTCACTGGTGTTTACAAATCTCATGATGGCGTTGATATTATTCTCGAATCCTGACTTGTAGTCGTTTCCTTTCTAACCTTACCACTGCAATTGGTGAAGTGAAGACACGTTACCCCCCGTAGTAGGAGGTACTGCATTCAACTCAGAGTGTATTCAATTTCTTTTCTGCTTGTTGTGTACCCAGTTGGGGACTGACTAACCATTGCAAATTTCGAGCCGAGTACAAAATCATTTCATCGCTTTAACTCGAAGATCGCCTCGGGATTTCGTTGATATTTCTGCCGTCGTAAACCTGGTTCCCGCTCTTGCTATTCCTTATGCGTAACTCGGGGTCTGCGTATGTTGTTCAGTCATCATTTTCGGTATTAGGGTTATGCTGAGCGTTATAAAACATGGTCTTGCGCGAATGTGCCATTTTCCAGGGTGATTTCTTCTCATCTCGCCTTTCAGTCTTTTCCTCGGGCATCAGTGGTCATACAACTCTGAAGGATGCAATGCAGGGCGGCATTCCACCACTGGTAAGTTGTAATATCGATTTCCTTCTCCGTTATTTTGTTCGGCATTAGTTTTCAAATGGTTTATTCCCCAGTGGGAATTTTCCAACGTTTTTTTTCTCAGAACTTATTTTCTGTGGTCTCGTTCTCATTTCCTTTAATACCCTGCATTTTCCTGAAACCCCTTACTCATTCCAGGTATAACCTGGTTCATATGGTTTCGTCCATTCTGTCTATGGCTGGCTTGTATCGGTTCTTAGATTTTACCCATTCCTCCTAATTTTTCCTGTTTGTTTCTATTGGGTACCCCTGGAGTCGACTTATCAGCGATCTTGAGCCATTACTCTCCATGAAATGAGCAATAGTTCTAGGGTTTCGATCTCCTTCATCACTAATAACATAGGTCTGGTTTTCTATTTGTATTCATACCATTTTCTAGTTACTATTTTACTACCCTTCTCGCAATGTGTTCCAACTTCGTTTTGTTCTTATGCCAGGTACCAGGAGCGCCGTCTTAACGAGGGTTGACTCCAGTAAATTTATTTCCCACCTTGTTAAACTCATCATGTCAGCTATATTTTGTATGGCTTGTTTACAGAACTGGTTGATATACCCCTCCATCGATGTTTTCGGAATATTGTAATAATGTATTTTGTTGGTCCCTGATATTGGTTATTTTCTGCAAGGGTTTGCGTCGTGGTTTTTCCTATTTTACTCCATGACCCATCACAGAGTTTTTTCCGTTTTACTTATCGTCATAACCATAGTTACTTGCCGGGAAAAATTCTAAGTTAATAACTCGTTGGAAACTATGTTTTTACATTGCATATGCTCCTCTGTCGATATTCATCTCTAAGCTTATGTCTGGTTTATGGATTTGCGCATGTATGTTTATATTCGACACCAAATTTTGTTTTTATACAGGGGTCTCAATTCTGTGCCGTAATATATATATATATATATACACTAATTTGATAACAATGATATATTTTTATTAATCAATCTAAAAAGTATTACGACTGAGAGGAATCGATTTCCAAGTATGTTTAGTTTTCAAAACAATTATTGGCATAGTTTTATGAATACCTGTAACTCATGAGTAGTCCGGATACTTTGGGGTTATACAACCACGTTTTTCATTCTTACCAATTTTCTTGCAGATTATACTCTCGTACCCTCACTCAGTACATTTAGTCACTGATCTTTCAATATGTTTATCCTTATGTTATAACGTAATTCGTAACAGAAGGTTACGAAGCAATTTTTGTTTTAATGGTGGATATTTTTATTTGTGAGACCTGTGCATGTATTTTTACAATCCGTGGCTAGTTTGACCAGTTCAAGAATGAAATGTGGAATATTCGGGTATTTTCTAATGTGGTTATACTCTTATCCAATTTCATGCAGATGTTATGACAATAACAGTTAAATACCAATTAGTTGTTTTACTACAAATTTCTTCAATTTCATTCATAGAGGTTTTAAAATTAACCTTTGAAAATGGTAGTTTGTCTGATTCAGTAAAGCAATGATCTAATATAGACTGAGTAGCAGAGTTCTTCTTGAACTTGTTTTAGTAATTGATGTCTTTGCCAGAATACCATTTCGAATGTAGTAACCATTAAGTTCTTTTGTTTTTCTGGTTCTGGTAGCTGTAATTCTAACCAACTAGTATTGCATGAGACTTATTTTCATTCTATAATACAGGAACAGGTTCAAGCTATATTAACTGTACTATGAATTTCTAAAGTTCTCCACCATTTACTTAAACATAAATTTAGAGAATGTAGAGACTGTATCCTCAATCTAACTAATGTCATTCATAATTTTATACTGACAGATTAGAAATGTCTAACAGTTAATTTATATGTAAATAATTATGTATCCTCAGATTTAAACCGAACATGGTTTAGAGTTTCTGGTGGATTCTACTTTACAGAAATTCTGATTACAACTATACAGAATTATGGAAGGTAAATACCTGATAATTAATTATGTTGAATGTAGCATTAATAACTATAATATATAAACGAACATTTATATGTAGCCAATTCATACTACAAGAATTAAAACATCAGATAAATTGGATTACATACCACTCATGCAGTCAACCAACCTCCCAACCTTAGAGTTCTTCTGTCTCCCAGAACTCACCCCCGAGCTGAGATCACGTCCACCACAGACCAACAACTAATCTGTTTAGGAGCAGCTTATTTAAGCTATTGTTCCCCAAAGCCTGTTTCTAATTCTGCGTCTAGAATATCAGGATGCTTTTCTTCCTGTTTGCCTAGGCTTCCCATTTTTGGGACTCTTTAAAGCTGTTTTATGCTTTTCCTCAGCTTTTTACCTCTTCCCAACTACTTTCCTCATCATTGGGGAAATTTAGATTCCTTCTCAAAATCTAATTTAGAAATAATTCCTTTCAAGTATTTTTGAAAGGTTGTGGGGAATTAGTTGCCTCATCCATCCTCATGAATTTAGCAAGTGATCTCATCATCTCATTTTGGTCAATCTGCACACTATCATTTTATTCATTTTCTCAATTAAATATTTAATTACATTCACAAATATTTATCCGTTGGGGTCCACTCCCCTTAGGATTAAAGTTCAAATGTCTAGCTTTGAAATTCAAACACATAAATTGGGGGTGTTACAATAAATTCATTTGACAGGCCAGTGACTCAATGTATTAGAATTTTCAGACTTTGCTTTGGCGGTGCTGCACTTTCCACGTTGAAAGCAGTCTTTCATATGCAACTCAAAATGTATTGAGTCTGCTCCACTGCGTAAACAGCTACAACCGCGTTGAATTGTTGTTAAACAAATTTTTTAAACACTGATATAGCTCTCACGAACAGTCGTTGCAAGTCGTGATCCACTTATGGAGCGGCTCTGCAACATCCCACTGCGAGGATCTGCGTGCAAGTAGTAGATTGGAGTGGGCTATATCACGCTTGACAGAATTGCTTACTTATACGCCTGCATTTAAAGTCTTTCCATCCACTTGTGAAGAGATCTACAGCATCGCCGATGGGTTTTGAAAGCGGAACGTGAGTCAGAGCTCACTCCAATACCCAAACACTATCAAACGTTGGTAAAGACCGGAGACAGCTTATATACGCTCTGATACCAAATTAAAACAAACACACAACCCAACACAGAACTGAATAATTGAATTTCATTTCACGATTGCATTACATTTTATAGCATAGCATACTCACCTAATCTCCCTGAATTGGAGGCAACAAACCTAAATAGCTGGAAGTAAACTCTAAATAAAACCTCTTATTCAACAACTCAAAACTAAATCTATTTCTGCATTAATCTAGATTATTCTCACAGTCTCCACTTCGAAGCGATATTGTAATTTTATTAATGCCAAAACCAATGTTTGAATAATATTCTTCTTTAACACCTTAAAGGCTCTTCCACGACCCTTTCCCCACTCAAAACTCTTGCAACTTGAAATTATGGTGTGGAGTGGTGTTGCTACTAGTAACAACAATTTTATGAATTTCTTCAAGTACTATGTTTCCTCAACAAAGCTCCTATCCTCAAAAACATTCAGTAACCCTTACTGAAAACTTCATGATGACCTCCATCTTGGAAGGATCTATATTCAAATCTCCTCCACCTATCATATATCCCAAATAGACCATATGCTATTGTAATAAATCACACGTCTTGAGATGTGACAATGATTACTACTTCTTTAAAGTCTCTAGCACCTACATCAAATGTGATATGTTCTCCTTGTACGTAGCAATGTATACTAGTCAATAATCAACATAAACAATAAAAAATGAACTTATACAAGTGCACAATATATCATTAATTAACTTCATGAATTTATTTGGTTCATTTGATAGGGTAAATATCATAACTAACCACTAATACAAACCTTCTCTAGCTTTGAAGGTGGTCTTCTAAGTATCTTCTTCTTTGACTCAAACCTAGTGAGCTCGTGATTGTAAGTCTATCTTGGTGAAGTATTTATCTTGTTGCATAAAAGATCCTCTATCCTAGGCAAGAGGTACCCATTATTGAGAATAATTTTTTTTAAACCTATAGCCAATGCACATCCACCAACTCACATCCTTCT
This sequence comes from Pinus albicaulis, assembly GCA_034641835.2. Taxonomy (NCBI): domain Eukaryota; kingdom Viridiplantae; phylum Streptophyta; class Pinopsida; order Pinales; family Pinaceae; genus Pinus; species Pinus albicaulis. Next base: position 12,719 of record JAXQQM020082189.1, on the reverse strand, counting down.
TAGGCACAATTATAATGGGTGACCCACATGTGAGGTACTGTCGAATAACACCATATTCCAATTGCTACTACAACTACTTCTTCACCTCATTTCCCTTTATAAACAATGAACCTTTGGTAATGGAGAGTGTCAAAACAGTTGGATCTCATGCTCCACTTGCATCTTGGGTGGTAGCCCTTTAGGATTCTAGAGAAAAACCTTGTATACATGTATATACTCTTCCAATTGTTGTGTTTTTTCCTTGATAGACCCCCCTAAGGATGACCTTTCTTTCACCAACTATTCTACAAAGTATTTTTATCTTAAAAATAGTAAAGCATATTTTTTTCTAGAACTAGTTAGTATCTTAGCTTAGTCAGCTCTTACAAACAAATTTTTGGAGTTTCCCTTAAGTGTGTTTGAACCAAATTTATGAGAGATCAAACCTCTAGAGGTGAAAACTTCTTTTTTGAGTGCAAAAGTTACGAAAATTTTACACCTATAAATATTTGATACCTCTCAACGCTTGATAGATCCGGAATTAATATGGATCTAAGGTGGTTTTTAATAAATTTAGAAATAGATTCTTGAAATCACTTTTTTTTAGAGCCTGGCAAGGTTTCGGGCAAGACAGAAAATAAATCATTCTAATTTGGTGGTGTTTCTCCCAACATAGAAATTAAATCATTCTAATTTGGTGGTTTTTTTGCCCAATGCATAAATTAAAACATTCTAATTTGGTGGTAAGAGCGATTGGTTACACATGACAGCATCCATGGAGTCGAAGTAGATGAAAAGGTAAAAACAAAATTGTAGAAAAAAAAATGCAAGAGCAAACAAAGAGATGCTTCCTAACAAATACAATTAGACACTTTATTTGTGTTAAATTTATATATTTAGGGGGAGAAGTGATTTTTCATTAGGGCCAACATTAGATTAATTATATTAAATTTTAAATGTTAAATGTTAAACGTTACTTTTATATATTTACATCTATGTTTACATTTTTAAGTGAGGTATTCAATGCATCCATGTAGTGTACTTAAATACAAACCTTCGCGATCCAAATTTATTAAATTTAATAATATTAATATTATAACATATTAATATGAATATTATAATTAATAATGATATTAGTATTAATCTTTTAATATCAATATTAGGGTATTTGGCCCTTAGGCATCACCTAAATAAAAGCTCTTTTGTGAGTGTTCGTATATACTTATATGGTAATTGTCCCATAGGCTTGGTATATACTTATATGTTGATTTCTAATCATATTTGATATTTTTTTATGTATTTACCATACCTCTGTATACCTCTTTTATATTTAATTACTTACCATACCTCTTTTATAAATATGGTTTTTGACCCATCATATTTAGCCCATGGTATTTGGCCCATAGGATTCACCTAGATTAAACCTCATTTCTTAGTTTTATTTATGGAGTTAATATAAAAAGATGTTTTATTTATTTACCATACCTCTAATCTATTTATATTTCCACAGTATTTAGCCCATGGTATTAATAATAATTTGTACCATGGTATTTGGCCCATCTCATTTTTAGTTTTGGTAAATATAAAGATGTTGATGTAGTAAATATAAAAAGAGGTTTTATTTATTTACCATACCTCTAGTCTATTTATATTTTTATTTATATACCTTTCCTCTAGAGTAAGTATAAAAAGAGGTTTTATTTATTCACCATACCTCTAGTCTATTTATATTTTTATTAGTATACCTTTCCCTCTAGAGTAAGTATAAAAAGAGTTTATTTATTTACCATACCTCCAATTTATTTATATTTATTTATTCACCATACCTCTAGAGTAAGTATAAAAAGAGGTTTTATTTTTTATTTATCATACCTCAGTCTATTTATGTTTTTATTTATTTACCATACCTCTTTTTTTAGTGTTGGTGAATATACCTCCAATTTATATATATTTTTAGTTATTCACCATACCTCTGGAATAAGTAAAAAAATAGGTTTTATTTTTTATTTAGCATAACTCGGTCTATTTATATTCCTATTTATTTACCATACCACTTTTTTGAGTGTTGGTGAATATACTCTGACATTTCAAATGTTTATTTACAATACATATCTTATCATACATTTCTCACACTACATCTAAACATGTGCCTTATACTTTGACATGTCAAATGTTTAAATTACATTTCTCACATTAAATCTACGTGTGTTGCATAGCACCTCTTGGTGTAACAAATAGCTGAAATATGTTTAAAAACATAATGGAAATTAACTAGCTAGGGTTTTGGTAGCCTATTTCCAAGAAGAAATGTGGTGGCTACAAGGCTATGAACTATGTTACAATGAGGCTGAAAGGCCTATTTATTATTGAGGAACAATTTAAAACCCTAAACATAAAAATAACTTACCTTAGGAGATGAAAAGCCAAAACTATGGACCCTGTTTGGGTAAATTGGTACATCAACTTCCAGGGGTAAATTGGTACATCAACTTCCAGGGGTAAATTGGTACATCAACTTCCAGGGCACATACCATGTGCAGGGGACATACCATGTGCATATGATCTCTCTTTGACATGCTCAATACCTTGTTACAAATATCTATCCAAGGACTATAACTTTTGGGTGTGAAAAATCAATGGAAATCCCATGTTGCTTCATATTTTCCACAAAAATTTCGTTTAGGGCCTCAAAATGGCTCCGGAAGTTCAGGACCCGAAAAACTAATAAAAATAGTAAATTGTGCTATAATTAAGGAAACTAAAAAAATGAAAGAAAAAATGGTGGGGGTCCAAGTGGAATAGTTGGGTGGCCACCAATATCCACCTAGATCGATCCTCTCCCCTTAGGAAGAAATGGTCCCCATTGCCTTGAGTTCCTCCCTGAGATGAGGAAACTTCTGCTGAACTTCGTCACTGGTGAGCCACTTGCCATGGTGAAGGAGTTGGCCTACTTTGACAACTCCATATATCAGGATCCTTTGTTTTCGGGTGTGCTTGATATTTGTATCCATGATATGATCAGTTGTGGCTTGTTCCATGCAGTAGGGGTTTAACTCTTTTTTTGTGAGTTATTATTCCATACCAGATATGTCTAGTACAAACAAAAAGTAGGGTTTAACGCGATACACATTGAATACTCGGTGCAAACCATGGAATTTTGGAATGGTGAGCTAAATGGAATTGTCCTTTACATCCTTGGTGATGGTGTATGGCCCATTTCGGAGTGGGAAAATCTTGTGGCGAGTTCCAGCGAGCCTCTCCTTCGACAAATGTAGACACACTTTGTTTCCCACTTGGAATTTATGTGTAACCTGATGTCGATCATGTCAGTGCTTGTACTTAGCACTGGATCTATACAATATGTCATGAAATTTTTGGCGGATGTGCTTAATGCACTTAATGAATTTGTTTGACTTGTCAACCTTACATTGGACACCAGCTAAATCTACCTAAGTAGCCACAAATGGTATGGCTACGCTAATGGGACATAGTGGTTCGAATCCTAACCTCACCTGAAAGGGGACGTGGTTGTTTTAGCAATGGAGAGCCCATTTATATTTATGTTGTACATAGGGGATGCTGTCATCCCATGCGAGTGGATGCTTTGAGTTGTACATATGCAGAATGTGTACGATCATCCGGTTGATGATCTATGTTTGGCCATTAGTTTGCAGATGGAAATTTATGGACTTGTTAAGCTTGGTGTCCACCATTGACTAGAAGTTGGACTAAAATTTACTGGGGAACCTATTTTCTTGATGTGAGATGATAGACTGTGGGATCACAAAGTGTACCCACAATCGTTCAAAGAAGAGTTTAGTAGTGGCTTCTGTTGTAATATTCTTCTTGTAGGCTGTCATAATGGCCATCTTTGAGAATCTGTCAATGACCATAAAGACATAGTCATTTCCATGCTTAGTATAAGGAAGTCCTGATATGTAATCCATGGAGATGGATTCCTAAGGTCCACTAGGGGTACACCGTGGAATATAGAGGCCTTTCTTCTTGATGACTGATTTGGCAATGACGTAGGCAGTGCAAGACTTGATGTACTTCCCGACATCATGTCAAAGGTTTGGCCAATAGAAATAATTCTACAGTACTTCCATTTTTTTCTCGATCTCGAAATTCCCAATGACTCGACTGTAGCACACTTCCCAAATCATCTTGGCACACTTGTTTGAAGGAGAAAAAAGGTGTCCCAAGTCACATAGTAGGGCATCCCAGAGTTGTAAATCTGGAACTTGCTTACCCTTCAAGAGTGTATTGTACGCATGGTTGAATTCTTGATCGCTTTGCTAGAGAAGCATCCAATTGGAAATATTGTGCCCAGAAGAGTTGAGCACAGTGGTTAGCACTACAATCAGTGGTCAGCTAAGGCAGTTTTCAGCATTATTAGTGCTACCCTTCCTATAATTGATTTTCAAATGAAATTTTTGTAAGTATGTGGACCACTTTTGATGATGATCATTATGCAACTTCCCCTATGTCTGTATGAACTGCAGGGGTCAGTGGTTTGTGTGGATGACTGTTTCCTTTCCAAAAATGTAATGACTCCATTGTTAGAAAGCTTTCACAATGGATTACATCTCGTTTTCATAAGTGGGATACTTTCAGACTGTGTCAGAAAGTGTCTTATTGTGACATGCCATTGGATGCCTTTGTTTAGTAAGAACAACCACAATAGCATAGTTAGAGGCATTTTTCTCGACCTCAAATGGTTGTTGCAAGTTTGGTAATGTGAGCACTTGTGTAAAGAAGAGATGATGTTTTAACTCTACAAATTCCTTCTATTGAGATTTCTACCAAAATAATTCTTCTTTCACCCCTCCCTTGGTGACTTGACTCAAGGGCCAAGTGATATGAGAGAATCCCAACATGACCCTGTGGCAGAAATTCGTAAGGCCCAAAAAGTTATGCAGCTCTGTTAGACTGGTTGGGGTTGGTCAATCCTGAATGACTTGGATCTTGGTTGGATCGACATTCACCGGTGGCTCATCAATAATGTATGTAAGATATTGAAGCTAGGTCATCCCAAAAGTTAAATTCACTGAATTGGGACACAAATTGTGTTGTTGTAATGTTTGGAGGACTTGTTATATGTGGTGGAGGTGCTCTTCCCAAGTCTAGATGAAGATCAAGATGTCATTGAAGTATGATAACACAAATGAGTTGGTGAATGGATGCAAGATGTCATCCACCAACCTCATGAAGGTTGCGAGGGGATTCATTAACCTGAAGGGCATGAATAACCATTCAAAAAGGCTCTCCCTAGATTTGAAGGAAATATTCCACACTTCAGAGAGTTCGATTGGTACCTGGTAATACCTAGACTTAAAGTCGAGCTTACTGAAATATTTCTCCCCCTTGAGTTGGTCTAGAAGTTCATCAATATTTTGGATTGGGTACCTATTCCAGAAAGTGATCTTTTTCAGCACTCGATAGTTAATAAAGAGTCTCAAACTCCCATCCTTCTTCTGCACCAACAGGATCGGGCTCCAACAACGCGATGAACTCAACCAGATGTGACCTTTCTGCAACAACTCTTGAATTTTCCTCTTTATTTCATCATTCTCCACAATAGAGCACCGGTAGATTGGTCCATTGGGCAGTGAAAAACCTCGGGTAAGATCGATGGAGTGCTTGACTTGACAGTGTGGAGACACCCCTGTCGAGGAGGTGATGATGTCCTCATACTCCTCCATGACCTTGTCCATATATTTTTTCCCAGTGTAGGAGCCTTGTGTGGAGGTCATGACCACAATATTCTTCTTTTCCTAAGGGCATATCATCAAGAAAATAATTTTTATGCTTTTTGAAATGAGAATACTACGTTGTTTTACAGGAACCAAAGAGATGGCGGTAGGTGGTCCTGCCTCTGCTGCCATGTACAACTTATTTCCACAAGTAATAATCACAACATGAGGTTGTGACTCATGTACATCATGTCACTTCCACAATTATGGTGGGCCTAATAATATATGAGAAACATCAAGAGGAGAAATGTCACATAATACCTTATCCGTGAAGGGCTTGATGCTGTAGGAAAGGTGGCACTACTGGGTGACGTGGAGATCCCATCCTTGGTGAAGCCACTCGATGGTTTCGGTTGTGGGTGTGTTGTGGTCAGGAATCCTAGCCACTCACAACCCGTGCTGAGATGAGGTTCTTTTGACTTCCACTGTCAGCAATGAACTGCAACGGGGAACCCTTTACCCACATCTGGGATTGGAAGAGGCGCTCTCCCTCCATTAGATTTTATGGTTCCTTCTTTTGGATCTTCGTGGTGGTGACGATGGCATTGGGCTCTCCATCGATAATATGCTTCCCTTTATCATTCCCCTTTTTAAGTTCTGATTCGGATACGGAGCATGCATCTGATTCCAAAACCTTTAGCTCGGCCACCAGTGACTATCTGGCCTAACACTCATTTTCCTTGTGAGCAGACCTATTATGGAATTCATACAACTTCTCGGTGTCCTCTTTGGCTTCATGGTGTTATTATTTGTTTTTTTCATTGGCGGGTTTTATCTAGATGCCTTGCATTGTCTTTGTCCTTTGTTCTGTGGTTCTTGGGCACCTTTCCCTTGCTTCTAATTTTCAAATCCAAAGTCTCACTTCTTCTGTTTGAAATTTTCTCAATCTTGGCAGCATACCAGTATGCCGCACTAATCGAGGAGATGTCGAGGAACACCATTTCCTCCTGAATACATATGTGCAGACAATTGTGCTCATGGTATGGAATAAATTCGTCAACTCATGGACATCTTGATCCCTTTGTTGCTATAGTGTATTCCATTATATGTATTTTTCCTCATAGCTCCTCACGGGATAATATTTTTCCTTGATGGCATCTCGAAAAGAATTCCAAGTCAGTGCATATGAGAACAGAGAGCGTTCCTCCTCTCCCTTTTTCTCCTAGTAGGTTTCTCATCAGTCCTTGACATGGGGGGTGGCTTTGAGGAGTAAAAAAGTAATACTTTCTTAGACAAAAAAGTATTGAACTAAGAAATATCCTTCTAATAGATTCAACAGTCCATCTATGACCTCTACATCTATTTGGCCTTCAAATATGGGAATGTAAAATTGTAATTGAACCTTAAAAGGATTTGCACCTCCAAAGTGGTTTCTGGATGTAGATGCGTCACTAGTGGGTAACCGTTGAAGGATATGGGAAACTTTTTCCATCATCATGTTCCTGTTTTTCTCGAGAGCCTCCTCAAGCAATATTTTGATAGGATCTCCTGATCCCTCATCTTTCTTTTCTTCCCCCATGTGTGGTCGTCAGGGTTTACGAGGCTTATTTTTCAAAGGTTGAACCAGATAGATCCCTAACTCCTTATATCTCGACCGCATTGGGGACATGCAAAGAAGGATTGAGAAAGAGCAGACTTCTCTGATACCACTGATCCAAATTTATGCACTAAGATAATGAAATACAAAAATACACATAATGCAATGATGTAGCAGAAAAAAAACTTTTCATTAATAACAAATAAATGAAATATTCTTACAGACAGAATGTAAATAAACTAGCTAGGGCCCTGGTAACTTATCTTTGAGAAGATTGTAGTGGCTACAGGCCACTGAAATGTGTTATAATGAGGCTCAAATGGCTATTTATTATTGAGGAACAATGAAAAATCCTCAACATTCAAATAACTAACCATAGGATATGAATCACTAAAACTATGGACCGTGTTTGAGTACATTGGTACATCAACTTCCCGGGGACGTAACTTTGGCATATGATCTCTATTTGACGTGATAAATAACACATTATAAATATCTATCCTAGGACTACAACATTGGATTGAGAAAAATCTAAGGAACTTCCATGTTGCTCCCTATTTTCACAAAAAACTTTGTTTAGGACGTCAAAACATCTCTGGAAGTTTAGGATCCAAAAAAACTGCTAAAAATAGTTCATTATGCTATAATTAAGGAACCTAAAAAAAAATGAAAGAAACAATGGTGGGGCTCCAAGTGGAATAGAAGGGTGGCCACCAATATCTACGTGGATTGGTTAAGGATTTCCATCCTTGATGGTTCATAATAGATGGATCTTCACACAAATATTGCATCGAACATGTACGTATAGGGACTTCCAAACATAACTCTACATACATCGAGTGGAACTACATATAATTATACTTCATCAATAAAATTAACAATAACAGTAAATTTTATTATACATAGGTTTCTCTACCTTTATATTTTCCTCCATGTTGATGCATCTTAATGGTTATTAGCTAGCATGGTCACGAGTCTTCAGTCCCAATTTCAGAACTAGATTTATTTCTAGGAGATTTTCCTATGATTAGGAGTCGAATAGAGCATAAATTTTTGTCTTCTTGACTTGTGGCTTTATATGGAAGAGTATGGTCAGTTCCTTCACTTCTTATTTTTTATGGCTACTTGGATTCATCCCCTTCTGCATTAACGAATATACAATCTTCTCATCCACATATGAGCTTCTTTCCACCTAATCATTTGAATATATGGCCATTATATTTTTATTCTTAGCATCATTGCTTTGGTTCTTTGACTTGAGCTCTAGATGTAGCTTCCAACACTTCTCATGTGAATTACCTTAAATTTTACAATGATTTTAGCGGTTGTTTGTATCTTTGCACTAATGTGTTATGGATATTGTATTTTTGTCTTTACCCCATTTCTACTTCCTCTCTTGCTCCTATAAAGCTTAATTGTAATACTTCTACTTTGACCCACATTATTTCCCTTTCAATTTAAATCACTGATTATAATAGTTATAGATTTATTTTAGTGTTCTGAACGTAGAGGAAGGAAATGATTTTTTATTTATCATATGAGATTAGAGGGCCATGCTTAGATATGGTTGGAAAGCCACAAATAATCCCTAATAGTAGAGGGATATCCTCTAGTGATTATGTGGGAGGATTCATGTCAATTACACAATTATGGTTGGCCTAATAATGTATGAGAAACATCAAGAGGAGCAATGTCACATAATACACTATCTATGAAGGGCTTGATGTTGTAGGGAAGGTGGCACTGTTGGCTGACATGGAGATCCCGTCCTTGGTGAAGCCACTAGTTGGTTTCGGTTGTGGGTGTGTTGTGGTCAGGAATCCTAGCCACTCACAACCTCTTCTGAGATGAGGTTCTTTGGACTCCCACTGTCAGCAATGAACTGCAGCGGGGAACCCTTTACCCACATCTGGGAATGGAAGAGGCACTCTCCCTCCTCTGGATTTTATGGTTCCTTCTTCTGGATCTTCATGGAGGCAACTATGGCATTGGGCTCTACATCCATAATACGCTTCCCTTTGTCATTCCCCTTTTCAAGTTCTGATTCAGAGTTGGAGCATGCATCTGATTCAGAAACCTTCAACTCTGCCACCAGTGACTACTTGGCCTGACACTCACTTGTGTTGTGAGCAGAGATAATATGGAACTCATACCACTTCTCACTGTCCTTCTTTGGCTTCATGGTGTTATTATTTGTTTGTGTCTTTGGCGGGTTGTCTCAAGATGCCCTGCATTGTATTTATCCTTTGTTCTGTGGTTTGGGGGCACCTTTCCCTTGCTTCTGATTTTTAGATCCAAAGTCTCACTTCTTCTATTTGAAATTTTTCTCAATCTTGGCAGCATACCAGTATGTTGCACTAATCGAGGAGATGTCGAGGAACACCATTATGCTCATGGTATGGAATAAATTTGTCAGCTCATGGACATCTTGATCCCTTTGTTGCCACAATGTATTCCATTGTATGTATTTTTCCTCATAGCTCCCCACGAGATAATATTTTTCCTTCATGGCATCTCAAAAATAATTCCAAGTCAGTGAAAATGAGAATAGACAGGGTTCCTCCTCGCCCTTTTTCTCCCAGTAGGTTTCTCACCAGTCCTTGACATGGGGGGCGGCTTTGAGGAGTGAAAAAGTAACACTTTCTCAGAAAAAAAAGTATTGAACTGAGAAATATACTTCTAATAGATTCAACCATCTTTCTACGATGTCTACATCTATTTGGCCCTCAAATATGGGAATGTCAAATTTTAATTTTACCTTAAAAGGATTTGCACCTCCAGAGTGGCTGCTGGATGCAGATGCGTCACCGATTAAAAGCTGTTGAAGGATATGGGAAATTTTTTCCATCATCACGTTCTTGTTTTTCTCGAGGGCCTTCTCGAGCAATATTTTGATAGGATATCCTGATCCCTCATATTTCTTTTCTTCCCCCATGTGTGGTCGTCGGGGTTTACGAGGCTGATCTTGCAAAGGTTCAACAAGATATATCCCTAACTCCTTATATCTCAACCGCGTTGGGGACATGCAAAGAAATATTGAGAAAGAACAGACTTCTTTGATACCACTGATCCAAATTTATGCACTAAGACAATGAAATACAAAAATATATATAAATGTAGAGATGCAGCAGGAATAAAACTTCATTTCATTAATAACAAATAAATGAAATATGCTTATAGACAGAGTGGAAATAAACTAGCTAGGGCACTGGTAACTTATCTCTGGGAATGTTTTTTATAGTAACAAAGATAAATCTATGATGGAACATTGGAATAGGTCTCTTGGACTAGGGTTTGCGGCGATGGATTCACGATTTTCTGCTTCTATGCCCTATGATGCCGCCATGATTCTTCGGCTCTCATCCAACCCTGCGGCGACTGTTACCCCGGCACCTTCGCTCCCACGGAAGTTCTCGTTACAGACCCAATACTGGCTTAACGGCGTTCGATCGGTTTTACAAGGCACCGCCAAGTCTTCAACCCTCTTGGCCGTGGACTCGCTAGCTCTGCACAGGTTTATGCAGCATGGGGCTCTTCGGATCACTGACTGCTTTCTTTCGTTATGTGGCGCGGTGGCCTGGATGAGCTACCTGGCTGCCTATTAACCTGGCCGCCGGAACTGTGCTCTCCACAGTTTATTTTGCACGTTTATTCCCGAGGCTGGTCCCCGCCCCGGCTTCCAAAGGCAGGGTTTATGTGGCTCAGATCAAGGGTTGGTCTTCCAGCCATGTGAATCCTCTGGAATATATCCAGCCTTCTCCATCAACAACTTGGATCGTCATCAAATCCATTCTGAATTTTTTGAAATACAGGTCTCTCTCCCAATGGGCAAAACCTTGCTCCTTTGGGTATAGTCTTCTTTCACGGGGCTTCCCCTCTCTGAAGCCCTCGAATAGAAACTGAGGATCATGTCCTCTTATTTCAGGCTCCTTTATGCTGGTAAGCAGCTTGCTGATCATCTACCTCTGAATTTTTACAATATAGAGCGGAATGCCACAGTGGTTTTGTCTTATCGACTAAGGGGAGGCGCAGTAGGGCAGTCCTCTACTCCCAAGGGTTTTTCCTACAAGGAAGCTGTCAAGACTCCCTCTCCTTCGCCCTCAGCCCCTACCCCAGAGGCTCCCAAGCCTTTCTTGGTAGATAAATTGGAAGAAGTTCCTTCAGCAGAGATAACCCACCCAGATTTGGCTAGGGTGCGCCAATTCTATGAGGAAAACGCCCTCATCTACATATTCAATGGTCTATGGCCGCGATCAGAAGATCTTTACAGCTGGGTTCATTCCACTTGGACCAAGCACTGCAAGATCATTTTGTGCTCCAAGGGTTTTTTCATTGTCATTCTAGCTGATAGCAAGGATTATCAAACTACCCTCACTGGTGATCTTTGGTTCTGGGGTAAGGAAGGGCTTTTCTTAACCCTCCGGTTTCTAGACTTTGATCCCTCAACAGCAGTCATCACCAAACTCCCGATCTGGGTTCGGCTTCCCAACCTGCCTGCTCACCTTTGGCATTGTGCAGTTTTCGAAGCCATTGGGAACACTCTTGGGCGTTTCCTTGCCACAGATCCGTCAAGAGGCCTAAAGGGTATCTACACCTAAGGCAGAATCTGTGCAGAAATTGATATCAGCAAATGACTTTCGGACCACATCATTCTCAAAGTCGGGGATTTCTCCTGGCCTCAGCCTCTTGACTATGAGAACAGAGCTTTCCGTTGTCAGCACTGTCATCAGACCGGGCATCATCAGGACACATGTGCTCAGTTTCTAGCCAGTCAAAAATCTGGTAGATGCAAACCTAGAAATAAAAGCTGGAAACCTTTTGAACCCCCCCCTTGGAGGACCTTGATTCCAATGAAAGGATTGCAACTCAACAACAACCTTCTCCCTCTGATGTTCCCGAGAGGCCCCCTGTCTCCTTGGCTGTTCAGAAATGCCCGCACATCTCCAGTTCCTCCGTTTCGGACAAAGACGCTCCTCTTGGGAGCCGTAGTGATCTGCAAGTGATCGCCGCAACCACAGGCCCCGATGGTTGGGTCAAAGTAGTCAACAAGAAAGGGAAGAAATTTCGCATTATGCATTCAACCCCTTTCGGTTGAGTTTTCTGTCCTGTCTCATGATTAATCTTGTCTCTCTTTTTCTGCTTGGTGTAGCCTGTTCGACTATTGCTGCGAGCCCACGAGCAGTTAGCTTGTCTCCATATGTCTATGTTGGTTGGTTGCCTTCAGCTATCAGCAGCTTTTCTTGCTGCATAGCTCAGCTCTATTTCGTCTTGTCTGTCTAAGTTGGTCACTCTTGTTATGTATGGGGATCATGGTTCTCTGGTGGTCTTCTACCAGCATAACCCTTTGTAATTCTTGTACATTTGATTCTCTTAATATAACTACAAACTTACAAAAAAAAAAAACTTATCTCTGAGAATATTGTGATGGCTACAGGCCACTGAATTGT
>JAXQQM020085533.1:0-28665 GCA_034641835.2 Pinus albicaulis | reverse complement strand
AGTTTTCCTTGGCAAGGGTTTTAGAAATCTTGAATAATTGTACCATCTTGGTGATAAATTGTATGCTCATTTACTTTATTTTTACCATACACACATATGAAGTTTTTAATTTTCCAAAATTGTGCAATAACATATTTGTTTTTCATGTTGATTTGACGTAAATACAAGTTTAAAGTGGTAAGTGATCTAATGTATATATTGAAGATAATAGGGCAAATTCGCAAATTTACTATTATATATTTATAGTAGTTAAAGTGATTTAAGATTGGTTTATGCTTGGAAAAGTGCACCCTAAGGGTTGGAACTTCTTGTCATATTTTTGATATATTTTCTTATGGATTGCCTAGTGTTTTTGGTTGAATTGAGAAGAAATAATGTCCACTTTGTTGTTGTAAATCAATATTTGAGATCAATCATGAGGCTAAAGTTCATGGAGAAGAGATTTGAGAAACTTCTTTCTGTTGTCAAATTTTTTAATTTGCAATTCTAACCACATTTCTATAAATTCATGTTTTAAAAGATGGTCTATTTTGGCATCTCATTAATTATAACTGATGATAATTTCAACATTATGATGAGCATATCGAGTGGATTGTCTATTGATGATGGACCAACATTTTGGTTCATAACATTGAGAAGATTTTTGACGTGATATACACAAGTTATCAATTTCTATTATCGAACTTCATGTAATATCATGCCATGTTATTATAATTTTTTTTTTTATATTTCTTTATGAAGTTTAGAATTAGGATACTCAATGTATTTCATCCAAAATGAACCTAAAATTATATCACTTTATCCCATATACTTACAATTTTGAACTCATATTTTGGAATATAATCTTTCACCATCAGTTGTTGATTGTTTATTTTGTACAATTTTCCGTGGTATTTAAACATTTGGTTATGTTTAATTAACCAAATAAATAAAAATTTCATAAGTAAAATTATAAAATATATTAAATAAATTGAACAATAAATTTTCAATTAGGGTTATCTTGTGTGATTGGGAGGAATGAACGGAGTCCTTTTCACCCAAGTTTTTTTAATAAGAAACTAAAACTTAATTTGTGTGTGTACTACTAGGCTAAATTGGTATCTAGACAAAATATTACCTATTTAACATGAAGAGATAGTAATATTGACACCATTAGTCCGAACTACTAAAACTATTACTTGAGCAATATTATATATTTATATTTAAATAAATTTTATTGTTATATTAAAATTCAAAAAACAAAACATTTAAGAATATTTAGTTTGCTTTCCATTATATGGAAAGTTTTGAGATATTCAAATACTTATTAATATGATCTTAATTACATTATTTTAAACTATAAAAACATTAAATAAATAAATATAAGATATATCACAAGTTTTATTATAAAAAATACTATGAAATAAATGGGAAATAATTAATTTCAAGGAATAGTATTTTTTTAATAAGTAAAACTATAAAGTAAACACTATATTTTTTTTATTAAATTTATAATTTTTGAAAAATATTTATAATTTTAAAAAATATTAAAATATAAAAAAAATGAAATAATTTTTAAAATTTTATTTAATATAAGATATATATTAAATGTTTTTAAAAATTTACAAACAATTCCAGAGCTGTGTAGTTATATATCTCGGTGTATCTGTTTTGTTTTAAGGGTTTTGCTTCTGGTAATGCAAGTTGCGGCTGTTGTTAGATTGGGTAAGGGAAATGGTCTGTCTGTCAGCTTACAAAACTCCTATATTTTTAGTTTTCTGATATGTATCTGTCCTGGAACTGTTTTTTGGTTGTTAGTATCAAAAGAGTCTCTTCCTGTTTTTTATAAGATGGTAAAGAAAACTCGAGGCAGTAAGCTAAATGGAGATAAAGGCAAGAAGCCTATCTCTCCTCAGCCTGCAAAAAGAGGCAGGAAATCAACAAAGCAACTCATGGAGCCGTTAATTCAAACGTTCGCAGCAAAAATTCCCAATTCTATTAAATCTCGTATTTATGGTTGGGAAACAGAGGCTTTAAACAATATGGATGAAGAGGAAGATATAGCATTTGAAGACCTGCAGAATGTTGTTGTTGATCCAGGGCATACCCGTGGATGTATTTCTCTGTTCCAACATTCAATTCGAACTTATTGGCTGATAAAATGTTTGTTAGCAAAAGTCGTTATGTCGACTCAGGAGATAGCAGAGTCCAAGTTGGAGTCTACTATGGCAGATATCAATAGAAATATTCAGGAATCAATCTCCGTCAGCTGCATCAATATGCTAGACTAGGAAGGATGGATAAGGATAAAAAATCATTGCAACAGGTTGAAATTCCTGGTTCCAGTGCTAAAAACCCTGTCCCTATGGACTCAGAAGATGATTAGTGTTATCAGTTCCTCTTTTTTAGCGGCTAGTTTTCTTATATGTAAATGATAGTATTTACAGACTTAGATATTAAGTATCGTAAAACTCTGTACAGGTTATTAAGGTTGTTTATGTTTTGGTTGACATACATTGCACTTAGATGACCAATAGACTTGGATTCCTACGGGCAGGTTGAAGTCTAATTTTTGTATCGTTGTTGCCCGGTTTTAAATTAATAGAAAATGGGAAGGATCTACCTAAGCTTACAAAAAAAAAAAAAAAACTGATTGATAGAATATTCAATTTATGTATGTTATGATGGTTGTGAATTTGCATTATAAAAAAGTTTAAATTATTAAAAACAATATTTATGTTATATTTTCATTTTATTATTATTTTTTCATGTAATTAAACATTTTTATTTTCTACCTTTGATCGGGGTGCGAGTTGAAAGTTTGGCACAATCGGGATCTATGCCATGGACATCACCTTAATAAGAAAGGATGGTGGTTGGTCATGTTACGACCCTCACACACTTGCCTTCAACCACAAGGTGGCACCACACATGAAGGTTATTAATGGTGACTGGAGAGGACAAAGGGACATCTCCCTGTCGGGTTTTTATGTTAGGAGCTCTGAACAATTAGGAGATGTTGCTATTGGAATGGTTACAAGTTTTCTAGAATGCTTGGGGATGAATGCAAAGGCGCTTCATGAGGTTTAACACCCTAGTACAAACGAACTCATCCTCCTCCCTGTGGTCGACGACAATGAATATGTTCTCTCAGTGTGTTCCTCTTATGCTATTTCCCTTGTGATTCAAGTCCATCTGATATTTCACTGGAGAAGAGTCTCTGAGCCGATGTATTGGGTTAGAAGCGAAATATTCTGTGAAATATTCTGATAGGTTATCTGAATATTTCAGAATTGTCTTTGTTTGTTATGAAATCTTACTTTCTTGGATGGGCATGTATTTGAGGTCTGAGTACTAGAATTCAATATGCATTTCCTGCATGGATGATTGTGTCTATTATCTTTTTCTTCGATGAACCTACTGGCATTTAAGAGAAGGGGACTCCCACATAAGGATACATCCGAATCGATTTTATGTTTTGTCTTAAGATGGCTTGGGGAGCCTTGGGTATGGCTAACAAAGTTGATGTATTCTGCCTTTCTCAGCAGACCCATCTCATATTCATGAGAAAATGTTTGGTTTCTTTCCTTACCGCTCATAGTTATATGGGATTTTGTTATGGTATACTTACAGGTTTAAATTTTCAGTGTGTGGACCGAGACCTTTAGCTTGCCAAACGCCTCGAGCTGGAGGCATTGGCTTTCTATTTCAGGTTTTCATATCATTTTTGTGTTTGGTCGAATTGCAACATGGTGCGTCCCTCCTCTCGCAGAGGCACCTCAGCAAGTGGAGGTTGGGGGAGTAATAGAAATGTTGGCCAGCGACGAGGCAGCATCCAATCCCAACCACGTCTGGCTCGGGGTCAGGGCCACAAATCCACTTCGAGTCTCATTCGAGAATCTTCTCAGACATACCAGACTGGAATGCAACCTTAGATTCGTTAGTTAATCTCTAGATGGGAAGCAGAATTAAGCCAATAGGAAGCTAGTGCAGATTTGGATACGAAGGAATGGTGAGACCTGGTGTTAGATCATGTACACTCTAGAGGTTGTTCCTCTCAATACAAACAGACTGTCTACCTTTATTGGTTGATGAAGAATATCCTAACAAGAGCTTTGGAAACTCCTTCAGTTGGCCCTTCCAAGACTGATCCTGGACTCCAAAAAATTCATAAGGAATTTCAACTTATACAATTCCAAATCCAGCAGCAAAATGACCTCCTAAGTCGCATAGAGAAACATATTCCATGTCTCCCTTAGATAGAACTGCCTGGTTCGAGTGCAAAAGACCCAACACCCGTGGACTATTCA
The DNA here is from genome assembly GCA_034641835.2 of Pinus albicaulis. NCBI lineage: Eukaryota > Viridiplantae > Streptophyta > Pinopsida > Pinales > Pinaceae > Pinus > Pinus albicaulis. Next base: position 24,376 of record JAXQQM020085533.1, on the reverse strand, counting down.
GATGTTAAGTAACATGCTTTTCATAGTTTTGGCTTCAAGTTTTGCTATGTATAGATGAAGTCTTTGCAAACTTTGATACTATGTTTTAGTTATCTAGATATTAGGACAATTAAGGATAATCAGACATATATAAATTTGTTAGACAATCTCAAACTATTATGTTTTTGGATGGCTTATAATACGGTTAGGTGGCCAACAAATTTGGTTTCCCAATGGGCAGGTTGAGGCCACCTAACCATCCGAATATGGATGTAACTTGCTTATTTTTTATGAAAATGAATGAAAAAGGTCCTGCTAATCTTACAAAAACAAACATTTTATTTTCTAATAAATAACAAAAAGCAAATGCCTCTAATTGGGGTGTCTCTAGGTGCAAGTGCTTGAAGGTAGTCAAGGGATGTGATCTTTGCCATTCACCCTTCTTGATGAGAGGGGAGGTGGAATAGTCTTGTCAACCCATTTAAATTTTCATCAAACCTTATGTTATCACACGAGTTAGTATTGATGTTTTCTTGCCTAGTACTCATGAAGATATCCTTGGTATGCACGACTAGCCCTAAGTAGACGAGGGAGAAGTGTTATCGAGATGGAATTGGTATCTTGACACTTTTTTCGTGGAGGTTTGGGTGATTGCAGAAGCGACCTTTCATTCTTCGGCCACCCAAGTCTTTTATGGTTTTGGAAACCTATTGCTTCTCTGGTAATCTTTTCAAAAGGAGTCAGTATTCTCGGTGCTCTGAGATTGTAACGTTGGTCTTGTAATCAAGCGATGGGCTCTATACCCGTAATTTAGTGGTCTGGTGATACCAGGCGCTTATTGGGGTGGCTTCTTCTGACATATAGCCAATTTGCATCCCCTCTCGGCTCAGCGTGGGTGGTTTTCTCTCTAGTTCTGGAGCTCCAATTAAGGTGTCCACCTCCTCTTAACTATTATGATGCTTTTTATCCAACTTTTTTGCTTCTGGTTGGGAGAAAGGTAACTATATGATGATGTATTTTTGTGTAGGCCTTCTTGCAATCATGTTTAGCCCTAGTTATTAGGTCTATAGTTGGCTCAATATTGCTACCGATAGTTTAGCAGTTTACTACTATATCTTGACTAAAAATATTTTCTTCTTCCACTGGTATGGTTTCCCCAGTGGAAGACCGCGGCTCTAAAAACTATGGAAGTAACATGTTTTTCTTATTAATCAAAGGCTCAATAGCCTACAAAAAGAAAAAAGAAAAAAAGAACAAATGATATTTTTGCTTCAAGGTTGTTTTACAATAAAGTTACAAGTCATTATAAAAATATACTTGATATGAATTCACTTGGATAAAGAAGATGCAATCATTCCTCTTAGCCACCCAAAATAAATCTAATTGAAATTCTAAAAAATACAATAATATTTTGATAAATACAATGTAAATTTAATATCAACACTTATATTAAGCTAGTATCAATTTTTAACGTATATTTTAAGCACCAAAACTTTGAAATTCATTGTATTCAAATAATAATAAAAGTAATTAGTAAAAAATTATAATGAAAATTATAATGAAATTAATTTATAGCAAAGTTTTGAACAACATGCTAAACATTTTTTCCTTCCCTTTGTTAGAAATATTAAGGGCGAGAGGAAATAATATTTCATGTTAGATCAAATTTTACTTAGTTATGCTTTTGATTTTCAATGCTATCTTAAACCATCATTTCACTAACAGTACAATATGTAGTAGATCTAGGCGTATGCAGTAAATCATGAGCAACATTCAACATAGGAACATGTAAACCATAAGAATTTAACAAATCATCACATCAACACACAGGGGCATCAGATTGTTAGGTGGAAAACCCACTTAGGAAAAACCACCACTGCTATTGTCTTTGTCTTCTTATTATTAAGAAAATCTTCTTACATCTTGCACTAGCAAAAACTCCTACTAGTGCATAGGCCCCTACCTACTGGTCCTACCACCTCCTCTTGTTTCTCCAGCTACAACTGGACAGAAGCTACCACTCCCTGATCAAATTTACCAAGCACCATCGGAGGGAAGCTACTACTCCCTCACTAAAGGCTCCAACCCTCGGTTCCTATGTGGACCACATTTCAAAATATTTCACACTGGATCCACCTCACTCAACCACAAATATTGTTGGCCACATTTCATCCAACTTTCAAATTAGACCCATATATACCATTCTGCTCAATATAAATAAGATACAAAAACCTCTCTGCAAAAAATCTCTGATTTACAAACAATTCTTCTCATTAAACCATCAAACCCTAGTTCTACCATATACATCAGTGCACTTAATGACATCAAACCATACTCTTTGCAATATTAAAATAAACTGATGAAACATCATAGTTATCAACCATTTACTGCATACATAATCATTCTTAGTAACCTGTGCATCCAATACAAAACCCTAATGATATCAGATCAAACCCTAGTAGCCAATCTCAACATTTCTCATCATCAAGCCTTACCAGTCCAGTTCATTCATCAACATCAATCAGTGACACTCAATGATAACAAATGCAAACATTCTGAACATGACGTCCTTTACAATCAACAACAAAGGACTCTCAATAATTCCAAACCCTCTCTGCAACAAATTCAAGCATGTCACATATATGCCATTAACTCAATACAATCATCATCATATTGATCTCAATCTTAAGTAACTTGAGACATGTGACAATATTAAACATTCCATGAAATAAACACCTAATAATATCTCTGTCAAACTTGTCTCTACATATTAGTAACAAGCAACAACTAGCTCAAAGTGTCATCACCATAAGCATTTCTAAGCACAAGATACTAAGCCTATCCCAACAATTGAATTCTTGTTTACTATTAACCTTAGTGACATGCCACCATACAAATGACAAGTAAAATTTTTATCAGTCTTACATACACATCAGATTTGTAAGCCTTTGTCCAAACAAGTCAGTATAAAGATGTCTGCCCTTTGTCAACGAGGAAATAAAATCAAGGGAACTCAACCTATACAAAAAGAAACCAACCCTGCTCTCAATACATAACCATACTGTCTTCAGTTTTGGATGCAATTTTAAAAGACAAACAATAATATTGCACTTATTAAATTTATTGGCACATTGGATTTTACCCTACACACAACCTTAGAGAACAAGCAACATCATACATATTAAATTCATGAACCTCTGACCTATCAAAAACCTCTGCACTACGTACTCAAAATAGGTCAATGTAAATCCATACTATCATTTACCCTCCATTCACAGTGTGATACAAATTATGAACACATTTTAGTGCATAAACTTATAATCAAGCAAGTGATCTCTGCATACATAATATAGTGTTGATCTCTATCACATTAGTCTCTGCTCTACAACAAGTCAATGAAAAACCCTTCTTCAATCACACAATGTGAGTCATTAGTTTCTGCTAGATGAGGACTTATCAAGTACAAGTTTATGACTTCATGATGAGAAGCAATTTTAACCAAAACAAGCTTCTGTCCAAGGCCCTAATCCCTATGCGACATAAATTTTGTCATTGAAAACAAGCATATAATGTCACCAAGAATACAAGGGAAAATCCTCAAATATTTTATTCATACATGTAGATTGATCAATAAAAGAGAACTTCTTCATAGATGTCTCTCTGTCACTATAACATACAAGGAGATTTCTTTTAAGTCACTGCAACCTTCTCTGGTCTTGTTGATCTTCTTATTGATGGTCTAACATATAGACTTTGTGCGCTCATTTATATACATATAGTCCTGCAAAAAAACAACCTCTATGCATATCTCTGCAAGGAACCTTTGTCTATCAACAAATTCTAGACCATAGGTTGGTACACCTTATAAATAAATTATCAGTGTGCTCATTCAATAAAGGACTCAGATCTATGCATGTATCTTGCATAAAACACCTTCAACCTATGCATATATCGTTCCACAATTGTAAATTTGACTATAAACCACCACACAACCATGAATTTGGAAGTCTAGCTCAAGATTTTTTCTATTTGTAATCAATCCAAGCGAGAAACAAATAAAACTTATACATCACATAAGATACAACCTTCAAAATTTATTTGGATCATTCAATGAAAAAAATAGCTTGAATCTTTGTGTATTCGTGCGCTTGATCACATCAGATCTCTAAATTATACACCAACCATTATATCTTTACTCCTTCAAACTACTCAACTCTAACCTCCACGCATTGGTGCACACTTCCAAAATAGACCAAACATAACTCATTGAATGCACACCAAGCTAATCAAATTCGTTTCCCTTTTATAGCCACTTTGCCTTGTCAATACCACAGGAAAATCCATGGAATTTTTTGTTGGTATTATTGACCACATCAATTGCAACCTTGTGCGCACAAATTCCATGGGAAAATCATTGTGTTTGCCTGTGGTTTTTATTTTTATTTTCACCTATAGGAAACTTCACGGGGAAGACACTGGCTCTTAGAGAAGATCTTCGCTAGTACAATATGGGAATCCCAACAAAGATAGCCTAATATTCGCTCCGTGGATAACAACTTCCTAGAGAAGATAGCATAACACATACAAACACATCCCTTCTTTGCTCAAAACTTTATCAATGGTTCTCCAACCCATATAGAGTCTCTGCAAATATCAGGAACACCTCAACAACATGTCATCAAGCCTTTGATCATCACGACAAGACCTCCAAGCTTGTTGACATCAATGCCAACACAATTGACTCTTGAACTCAATCCTCAAGTAAACATCCTAGGTTGACATCAAAGCCAACACATTAAGGAATAATGCCAACACCCTTAATATTCAAATATTTGTCTAATAAATTTGATCATTTTTCTTTTAATTTGGGAGAATTTCTCTATATAGTAGATCTTTTATATCTAATCATTTTTATCAATTTTTATTTGAAACGCTATGTAATGGATCTTTTATATGGAATAAGTTTCATCAATTTTTATTAGAAAGGATTCATATGATGTATTTTTCAAGGCTTTCTTCCTATGATGTTTTTTTATAATTGTTTAAATAGCATGAAGGTAAAAGTGTCATTATAAAATGATTATACAAATTGATTATTTTTATAAATTTTTAAACTAAATCTAACAAAAATATACTATTTGTTATTGTAATCCAACACTCTTTTTTTTTGTAAATTTCTTGAAGTGATTTTTATTGATGTCAAAAATATATTTCTATTGTAATCCAACCTTATACTTTCCAATCAAATAAGCATATTTGACATTTTTAGGGTCTGTTTTGGAATAAAGCTAAAAACTATTATAACAATATCAAAATATATTTCTATTGTAATTCAACGCTATACTCTCCAATCAATAAGGGTATTTTATATTTTTTTAGGTCTAATTATGTTTTGGAATAAAGCTAAAAACTATTATAACAATATACTTATATAAGCTCAACATGTTATTAAATATAGATGAAAAGATAACAATCATTCTTCTCAACCACCAAAATAAATCTAATTAGCATTTTTCTTTTATTACTTTATAAAAAATAAATATTTAATTATTTTTATAGTATTATTTTGATAAATACATTATAAATTCAATATTAACAATTATATTAATATGAATACATTAAAATTTCCTTTTAAGAAAGACACCAAACATTAAATTTTATTATATTCAAAATATTTTATAAAAAAATTAAAAATAAAAATAATAGATAAAATAATTTATAACTAATTTATAAATAACATGCTAAACATTTTCTCCTTAATAGTGACAAATCTTTTTCTAAAAGTTTGATATTTTATTTCTCCATCTAATGGATCTCTAAAAGTTTGATATTTAAAAGTTTGATATTTTATTTCTCCATATAATGGATCTTTTATGTCTAATAAATTTGATTTGTTTTAAATTTGGAATGATTTCTTCATAGGATGGATCTTTTATGATAGTTTTACTAGCAAGTTTTATTAATACACGTTCGATATAGAAGACTTTCACATTTTAAATTTGGAATGATTTCCTCATAGGATGGATCTTTTATGCTAGTTTTACTAGCAAGTTTTATTAATACACATTCGATATAGAAGACTTTCACATTTTAAATTTGGAATGATTTCTTCATAAGTTGGATCTTTTATGATAGTTTTACTAGCAAGTTTTATTAATACACATTCAATATAGAAGACTTTCACATTTATTTAGGAATGCCTAAGACATAGAAAACCTTCTCTAGACACCAAACACATTTAAATAGAGTTGTCTACCCGATCTATTGCGAGATGACTCCTCTCTTGTAGTTGTGCAAGGACCTATTGCACCTAGGAAGAACCTCCATTTCCATTTGGCCAGTTAACTTCTGCCTTCTATATGATCTACCTTGAGAGTGGCACAAGGTTGAGTCCACGAAAAATAAATGATATTATTTATGGATTGTGTAGTTGATTTCCATTTTGTCATCCAAAATTTCTCATCTTTTTCTCTATAATTTTTGGATAGATGATGGTAACCAGATATAAGATAAATAGAAATCATTCATCTCCATTAAACCTTGTTCAATCCTAGCTCATTTTTTGACTAAAGCATCTTCTTCTTTCTTCAAATGTTAAAGAATATGAAAAAATGTAACCTTTTCAAATAGTCTCAATTCTATATTGATCATTAACAATATATTAACAATATATTGTGAACATTATTACTTCCAATTTCTATAAATTTTTGAATTTGTTTGATTACCGACATTGAATTTCCAAACACCAATAATTAACAGATTCTTTTATCCATTATGATTTCAAATCCTTTCTAGAAACTAAAAATTTATAATTTATTTAAAAATAAATAATAATAAATTTGAAAAAATTGTAAACTACACAAATATTGATAAACTAATAATTTATATTTTTTTTAGATTTACAAATTATACAAATATTGATATTTTTATTTATATAGAACATACCAACATTATTAATGAAATGAACATCTCCCCTACAGAACTTATTCTCAAAATAAGATTGAGAATAGTTTGCTCATCCTCCATTTGAATAAATTAATTTATATCAACATAAAAACAATATTATTCCCAGGATAAAATTGAGAAGAGTGTGCCTCGTCCATATTTCTGGCTTCAATAATCTATTTGAATAAATTAATAAATTCAGGCCTCGGGCCTCGTTGTACTCTGAACGCTTATTTCAATATCCAGTTTCTTGTCCAGAAAAAATTAAGTTGACTCTCCGGCCTCTTAATTTCTTGAAGTGTGTTGTGATTTTCACTATTGCCAGGGTTTACTTCTTCATCGTGACTAGCCATGCCATAATCCACGGCCCAGTTCATCATCCCATCACATGTAAGGTAATTGGTATTATCTGTTAGAAATTCTTAAAAAAACACAGAGGGAGTCGATGCTTTTCCCTCAACACACGGAGTTCACTTGCAGTACAAAAAATAGTGGTTGCTCCATCTTGTTCATGACATAAATCCTGCAACATCCTTCTCATCCAAACTACTTGACACGCTACTGCTGTTGCAGCGACATACTCAACTTCCGCTGTTGACAATGACACTATCGGTTGCTTCTTGGAAGCCCGTGAAATGGCTCCCGAACCCAAATGAAAAACATATCCTGACGTGCTCTTTATGTCATCAACACTTCCTGCCCAATCATTGTCAGTGTAACCACTAAGCCTAAGAGTCATTAGTTGCGGAGTACAAAACTCCAAACTCCTTTATTCCATTGACATACTTTAAAATTCTTTTCGCTGCTTGCCAATGTGTTTCCTTAGGTGTCTCCATGAACCTCGACACCAAACTCAGTGCATACATTATATCAGGCCTAATTGCGGTTAAATACATTAGGCTGCCCACCATGCTCTTGTATAATGTCGGAATGACATTGCTGCTGCAATATTCCTTGCTCAACTTCAACCCCATAACGGTTGGAGTTGGTGATGGCTTGCTGTTCGGCATATTAAACCTCTCCAAAATTTCTGCTACATACTTTTCTTGAGAAAAAAAAATTCCCTTTTCATTTTGCTTTACTTCTATGCCCAAGAAGTATCTCAATAAACCCAAGTCAGTCATTTCAAACTCACTTTTCATGACTGCTTTGAAATTAGTGATGAGAAAATCATCACTGCCTGTAAAAATAAAATCATCTACATACAAAACGACAATAAGAATCTTACCGTCACTTTGTTTGATGTAGAGAGTAGGTTCACCGTCACATTTGTCGAACCCATTGTCCAGCAAGTAAGCATCTATCCTGCTGTACCATGCACGCGGTGCTTGCTTCAGCCCATACAGAGCTTTCCGCAACCTACACACCTTGTGTTCTTGCCCTTCTATTTAATATCCAGGAGGTTGTGCAACACACACCTCCTCTTTTAGCACTCCATTCAAGAACGCTAACTTTACATCCATATAATAGACTTTCCATTTCTGTTGCACTGCAATTGACAACACTGTATGCACTGTCTCCATCCTCGCGACTGGCGCAAATGTTTCCACATAGTCTCTTCCATGTTGCTGCATGTAACCTTTCACGACAAGTCTTGCTTTGTGCCTTTCGATCTTTCCTTCAGCATTGCTCTTGGTCTTCTAGACCCACTTCACTCCAATGACTTCTTTACCTTGCAGGAGGTCCACTAACTCCCATGTGTCATTCTTTTCTATTGCTTCTATCTCTTCATTCATTGCCACAACCCATTTATCTTCCTTGACTGCATCTTCAAAATGGATTGGGTCATCTACATGACAAAATAATGCAAATAATGAATTTATACCAGCATTGCTATCAGCTTCATCTTGCTGATATATTTCACTTATATTTCTGAATTTTGGTCTTCTTGGTGTGCTTGAAGTTCCACTTGAACTCGAGGGAGTTTCTGATCCCTGTGGTGTGCTTGGAGAATCACTTCCTTGATTTCTCAAGGCTGTTTTGTTTCCAGCTTGTGGTGTGCTCTGTTGTGCTTGTGTAGGTGGAGGAGGAACCACTGTGGAGGAATTATTTGCTGCTGTGAATTCCTCTTGCTCTTCGTGAGACACACATGTCTTCACATTCACCTTTTTCTCTAAGCTTCCATCCCAAGCTTCTTCTTCAATGAACTGCACATCTCTGCTGATTATAACTTTCTTGGTGGATGGATTATAGAGTTTATATGCCTTGGACTCATAATTGTATCCAACAAAGATACACTTCTCCCCCTTGCTGTCCAATTTCTTCCTTAGTTGATCTGGGACATGTGCATATGCCACACATCCAAATACTTTCATGTGAGTGACAAACTGCTTTGTTCCACTCCATGCTTCTTCTGGAATTCTGTTCATAACAGATTTGGTTGGGCATCTATTCAAAATATACGATGCACAATTTACAAGCTTCAGCCCAATACTCATTTGGCAAATGCTTTGCCTTTAACATACTTCTGACCATGTCCATGATGGTCCTGTCTTTCCTTTCAAAATTAACATTCGGTGTGTAATTATATAAAATCATTATATATATGTTTATTCTCTCGTAATATCCCTAACGGGAAATAAACAGTAATACACAACAAAACAACAAGCAGCTATATAGAACAAAACGCCGGAACTAGAATATGGAACAAAAGCAATTCCCCTATTGCAGTCTTTCATTAAAATAATCCTAAGGAAATATAATGAAAATAAATGACTCTGCAGGAAAGGAAACCAATCAACCGTAACAGGGAACAGGACCCTATTCCTCCAAACAGGCACTTCAGCACCTGTTTCCTGACACTAATCACACTGTAGAAAAGATCAATCCAAGAAAACAGGACCCTATTCCCATAAACAAGAATCTTCAGCACCTATCTCCTGATACTAATCACACTGCAGGAAAAAGAGAGTCAGCTTATGGGAACAGAACCCTATTCCTTTGCACAGGAATATTCAACACCTGTTTCCCGGCATCAAGCATACATTCAAACAGATAACAGAAAAAGATCTCTTGGCTTCTTTAAGAATGAATGTTACCAAACTCATGCAGCGTTAAAGAAAACAGAGTGCTTAAAGAACTACAGAACTATGCAAATAATGATTCAATAAACAGAGTTAAATTAAGGTGCAAATATCATAAAGAAAATCAACAAACTACAGGAGCAATCGGGTGAATCTTGTGATGAAGGCGGGCCCTTTCCTTCTCACAAGATTCCCCAGGAGAAAAAAAAAGAGTTAAATTGAAGTGCTCAAACGAAACCTTTATTCATCTATCAAAAAGGAATGATACATTACAATGGAGTCTTGCTCCTTTCCGCTCAAAATAATTTTTCTCCTGTAGTCTCTAACTCCCCTTCTAATGATGATGTCTCCTCTTTTTAAAGAGGAGGCATCTATTACAGTTACATCATAGAAAATCTATATCTATCCAAATCTGTTCTTCTATCTTAAAAAAGGGTTCTTCTATTCTTCCATAGAAAAATATTGTTACAATAGATACAAAAATATATTAGCTTCAGAACAATCCATGTAATGACTTTCCTTGCTTGTCTTCATCTTGTTGCCATCGTTCCTGAAATACTCTTTCAAGATCGCAAATCACGAGTAGTGACGGAATGTACGTGCTCGCTGACTGTTTCAGCAACGGAGTCGACTGTTTCAGCAACGGTCGATTGTTTCAGCAACAACACGTTCCTTATCCTTACTTATCTGCGATCTTTTAGACTTGTGTTAGCAACAATCTACCTTCGATTAATGATGAAATATAAGAGTAATGTGGAATTATATGTAAACAGATTAAACATATAGTAAAGAGAAGGATTTCATATACCTTTGGATGAAATGGATAAAAATGATAATGTAGCATTTTCTGAATATAGCTATAAAGGGTAAGATGGTGTCAAAATGTATAGTAAAAATGGTACATTGTGAGGTCCTAACATCCCCCCCAGCTGAAAGGGTTGCATGTCCTCAGGAAAATTTTAATCCGAGTCAGAGTCTGAGTACTGACTCTTTGCATGCAAGTTACTCAAGCAATAACTATGGAAGGTGGCTTCTGTCGAAGATCTGAATCCCTGGTTATTCTGCAGTTTCTGCCATGCTACTGCCTCGTCCCTGTTAGCCAATTTGTAGTGAGACTGATATTGTTCTGCCGGCATCCATAAGACAGGGAAGTGAAAATGATAACCAATCCAATTCTCGGCACATTGCTGAATGCATCTGATATAGTTTGGTACCCTGGATAGTGCAGTTTGAAGATTATCAGGGCCAAAAGGATTATATTCTTGTCTTTCCTTACAAGACTGTTGCCAGAACATGGTGTTGGCCTTCAAGGCAGCAGTATCTTTAACTCTGATTAACTGATGACACTTGAGGAGTATTGAGGATTGAAATTGATGTATGTACCTGCGCATTCCTGGCTTCTGCAAAAATCGATGGTATTCTGCTACAAAAATGGTCGGATTTGAGGGTTCTGGTCTTATCCACAGGAGGCGATTATCCTCATTATGCCTACTTGAAATAAAAGCAGTTTTCCATGTGATTTGATTGGCAAGAAATGAAACAAATGCCCTAATTTGTATATCACCAACAATTGGATTGAGGTTGACCTTTCTATTGTCAGGCATAGCCTCATTATGAAGATAAAGTTCACATAACAAATGTTGGTCACTAGCGGGGGCCTCAGCAAATGTTTTGACAAATTGTTCCGCTGTGAGCAACTCATGAGGTCTCCCATCCTTAATTGCCTTCAATTGAAAATAAACAAGGCGTTCAGAAAGGAACAGAGAATAATTCAAGGAAGGTTTCCTGGTGGCTAACAATTTTTGTACTAATGAAAACATCAAAACCAGTTTATCTTTTAACTCCTTGATTTCTTTCTTAGAATCCTTGAGCTGTTGGAGTGTCTGCTCCCAATTATCCCAGTTGGCATACATCTGATTCTGCCAGGCCAACTTATGTTGTTGTAATATTTTATCTTGATCCACAACATACTGCTTCTTCCAGTTATTCATTATTTCCAATTGTTTCCATGGTGGAGTCTGTGTCCCGGCATTATAAGTACTGGGTTGGGGCATCGTCTGAGTAGCTGAGTTGACTAACACAGGGTAGGATATCTGTGGTTTGGTTTCCTTTTCCAGACTTTTTGAGGGCCCTACTGGTTCTTGTGTGACAGTAGGGCGTTCTTCTTTGATTGCAACTGATGTGGATGCCTCAGGCACTGGGATTTTGACTATTTTGTATCCTGCCTGTTGGTAAATGTTTCCACATTCATGGCACATGTATTCTTTACATGAGTCGTTCTTTTGTGCTGATGTTGTATGTGCCAACATGTAGAGATTTAATTCTCTATCGAAGGCTTCCCTTTCCATTACCAAATATTTTTTATAGGCCTCTAGTTCTGACTTAAAAAATTCATTTTCCTCCAATAAAGATGCCATGGTGGGTGAACCCTGTGTGTTGGTTGATTTTGCTGGAGTTGATTGCTGATCCACGGCTGTAGCTGGTTCTTGTGTTTCAGCTACAACTAGTTTCCTTATATTATCATGCTTGGTGTATGATTTTTGCACCTCAGTAGCTGGTTCTTTTGTTTCCACTTCTGAGTGAGTAACTGGTTCTTGTGGAGAAGTTACCATTTGAGTAGTAAACGATGTCATATTACCCTGGGCATCTGGTTCTTGTGGAGCAGTGCCACAGGACGAGACGGGTAATGGTTGGGGAATTTGGAATGGTTGTGAGGATTGAAGTTTTAACAAGATAGTCGCAGGGTCAGGGGAAATGGGAGTGACTTCAGTTTCAACAGTCATTTTCATTTTCCTCCTAGGTAGGAAAGCAGAAAAGTCAGTGACTTTCCTTTTCTTTTTATGAGAAGATTCTTTTCTAGGGGAAGGGCTATCGGAAGAGGTGGCAGCTTGGGATGTGGCCCTTGTTTGCCTTTTTGAGACAGAGACTGTTGGGGTTCGTCTCTTCCTTTTATGAGTAGGGGGAGATGGGGGTGTTTCAGCTTGAGAGTCATCGCTAGAGATGTGGATAGTGGGAAGGGGTGACTCTGCTAAATGGGATGAACTTGGGGGTGGGTCAACTGGTTCTGAAGATGGGATCAATGGGGGATCAGGGATATCTTCCAGTTTCCGTTCATAAGAGCTTTCGGGAGTTTCTTGGGGAATTTCGGCTTGTTGGGGAATTTCAAGGGCTTGCTGGAGAAGGAGGAGTGGATTATTCAGAGGGGGGTTTTGCTGAGCAAAACCCCTCTGAATTAATAATTGACATAAGCGATGATGGGTAAGGGATAGTGATGGGAATTTTACTCGTCTACAGTAATATGACATGTTTTTAATACATCCAAGCAGATAATAAGGAATATTAACTAATCGACCATGCCGCAAATGATTCATTAAAACAAAGTCGTGTTGATAAACTACCTGGTAACGCCCCTCGCAAGTCAAATAGTGCTTGATGAATTCAGCTACTGTTGGCCATGGGCGAGGTAATGAATGCAGACTTATACTGCGGCCTTTATTCTCAACCTGTTCCTCTGGAAGAAGGAAGTCCTGCTGTGCATTTAAAATGACTTGTTTCCTACTAAACCAGCGAGCACCTATGACCGGCAACCCTGAAACTTGTGCTATATCTTCCTCTGTGACCGAAATTCGGACCCCTTGGACCACGGAGTAATCTTCCTGAAAATTCTGCGTAAACTCTAAAACTTGCTGAGGATCAAATTCTCCTAACCTTTCGAAGTATGTTATCCATCCTGCCTGCTGAAAAATTTGGTAGGCCTCCGGGAATAATTCAAGAAGAGTTATCGAGCCAGGCTCATGTATGATGGCCGAACCTCCCATAGCTACTAACTTGAGTCACATGCAGAGGCGCAGAGAACAGAAACACAGGCTTTGATCAAGCTAATCGTTGCAACTGAGGATATGGAGTCTCAATGACGGCGGAAATAATGGATATGAGGAGTGACGGTGGATTGGATGGTGTGGAATGATGATTCGGTTTTCGAAATTCCCCCCCTTACGTATGATGAAATGATGTTTAAGTGTGCGGGGATTGTAATCATTATGAGCAAGATCCTCTCTTTAAAATATTATTTAACTGTATTACATAAAAACCACATACCTTATATTTTTACCTTTGTTTTTATAATTCGAAGTATAGAGTGCTTCATAATGGCTTGATACTGATGGAAGAATCTTTAAATTTCTCTGGAATGTAGAAATAGGAGCATATCAGGATCTGCTCAATACTGAATAATATTCACCCAAGGGATCTGAAGAATAAAAGTGGAGAACTGAAAAACTTGTGTAGCAGAGGAAAGAAATGGTGTTTTAATAATGAAAAGATGAATGACAGGTTGCTGAAAGTGGTGTTTCAGCAATGGAAAAATGAATAACATGTTGCTGAAAGTGGTGTTTCAGCAAAGGGAAAAATAAGGAAAATGGAATGTAATGATTTGGATTTAAGAAAATTGGGAGAAGTACTTGCTGAGGGATAATTTCAGCAGTAGGGCACGGGAAATACTAGCTAAAAGATGGTGTTTCGGGAATAGGGAGAAATGGGGAAAAATGGAAAAAGAAAGATGGAGTAATGGGATAAGTGATAAAAGGGATATTGTTGGGGAATGGGTTGAAGTGAAAGGAACAAAGCTTCTATGATTGAAGCTTCAGATCTTCCTGTGATGAAACTATCCTCCTTAGTGAATTTTCCCTTATTCTGCAAAATACAATTGTAACATGCCAACCCTTGACAGGGATTATTAGTTTTAAATATAATCTAATGCTAGAAATATAGTGCAGAAAATTAAATGTTGTGAGGAGAAGAAGACTCCCCTAGAAAAAGATAATGTGTATCAGTCATGCAAGCAGCCTTGAAATCTTCTTGAGAAACAGGGTGCTGGTACAAACGAAGCCTATGACCATTCACTAGTAGAGGTGTTTTAGAATCATCAATTGTTAAAAGTCTTACTGTTCCATTAGGAAAAACAACATCTACTTCATATGGTCCAAGCCATCGTGTACGTAGCTTACCCTGAAAGTTTTCAAACCGAGAGTCATACAATAAGGCCCAATTACCTTTTTGGAACTGCTTGTGTTTGATGATTTTATCATGCCATTTCATTCTTTGTTGTTGAATCATGGTTGTTTGGTGAATGGCATCTAATCTATTTTCATCCAATTCAAGAAGCTGTTGCAACCTAGCTGTCTGCACATCAGTCAAATCAAGGTTAACAAATAAAGTAGTTCTTAAAGTTTTAATTTCAAATTCCACAGGAAAAACAGCATTTTTACCATAAACCAATTTATAGGGAGAAAAACCTGTAGTATTTCTCCAGGTAGTTCTGTAAGCCCATAGTGCTTCAGGGAGCCTTTGAGACCAATCCTTCCGGTTATCCTTCATTGTTTTGGTTAGAATGGCTTCTAATACTTTATTTGTGCTTTCCACCTGCCCATTGTCCTGGGGGTGGTATGGTGTAGTCATTCTACGATGAATATGATATTTCTGAAGGGTAGATTTAAAACCATGAGAATTGAATGGAGGTCCTCCATCTGTAACTAGCTCTCTAGGAATTCCAAATCTAGTGAAGATTTCTTCAAATAAGAAAGCTAGGACAACTTCTTCATTGGCTCTAATAAGTGCTTTGGCCTCCACCCATTTATTCATATAGTCTGTAGAGACTAATATATAAGTTCTTTGATTGGATGGAGGATTAATGGGTCCTATGAAATCCAAGGCCCATCTTTCAAATGGTTCAGAAACTAGCTGGGGGTTTAATGGCATTTGATCTCTATGATTGGGTTGACCCATTCTCTGGCAGCTGTCACAAGCCCTCACATATTTCTTTGCATCCTTAAATAATGAGGGCCAATAGTAACCCATCCTCAAAATTTTGTGTGATGTTCTTTTATCAGCAAAATTCCCTCCACAAGGGCCATCATGACAAGCTTTTAGTATGTCATACACTTCAGCTTCCCTAATGCATCTTCAGATTTCCTGATCAAGCCCTGTGTAGAAAAGACACCCACTTATCCAGCTATACCTGGCACTTTGTTGAACAATTCTTCTCTTTTCTCTGTATGACAGGTGTGATGGTAATTTTCCTGCAACCAAATAATTGGCAATATCTGCATACCACGGAGAGTGAGCAGAGACTGCAAATAAATACTCATCGGGAAAGGAATCATCTACTGGAATATTATTATCAGTTTTTAACCGTGAAAGGAAATCAGCCACAACATTTTCTTTACCTGGCCGATCTACAATTGTAATATCAAACTCCTGCAGTAACAATAACCATCTGGTAACTCGAGCATTTGTGACAGATTTGTTCATTAAATACTTAATAGCTGAGTGATCAGTGTGGAAAAAAGTAGGATAACCAGTGATGTAATGTTGAAATTTATTAATGGCATAAATTACTGCAAGAAATTCCTTTTCGGTAACTGTATGATTAAGCTCAGCAGGGGTCATGTTCTTACTGATAAAATAGATAGCGTAAGGAAGATGGTTTTCTTCTTGTCCCAAGACAGCTCCAATTGCAGTGTCTGAAGCATCAGAAGATATATGAAAGGGGAGTGCCCAATTAGGTCCTCTCAAAATAGGAGCAATAGATAACTGATGCTTGAGTTCTACAAAGGCTTTCTGACAAAGATTAGTCCACTTAAATTCAGCATTTTTCATAAGCAACACAAATAATGGAGAAGCTATCTTAGAAAAATCTTTAATAAATCTTCTGTAATATCCAGCATGTCCTAGAAAACTTCTCACATCAGTTTGTGTTTTAGGAACAGGAAGATTCTGAATGACCAGTATTTTAGATGCGTCTACCTGAATACCTTGAGATGAAATAAAATGTCCAAGCACTACTCCTTCACTCATCATCATATGACATTTTTCAGTACTTAGGGAGAGGTGAGCTTGGATACAACGTTTAAGTACCTTCTCAAGATTTTGTAATGCATCTTAAAACGACACACCATAAGGAGTAAAATCATCCATAAATATTTCCATAGAGTCATTCAGCATATCAGAAAAGATTCCTATAACAGCCCTCTGAAAAGTTGCTGGTGCATTACATAGCCCAAATGGAAGAACTCTATAAGCAAAGGTTCCCCAAGGACTAGTGAAAGTGGTCTTGTCCTGGTCTTGGGGTGCAATTCTAATTTGGTTATACCCACTGAATCCATCTAGAAAAGAAAAGAATTTCTTCCCTGACAGACTATCCAACACCTGATCAATGAAAGGTAAAGGAAAGTGATCCTTTTGAGTAGCTTTGTTTAAGGCTCTGTAATCAACACACACTCTCCATTTCCCATTTTTCTTAGGGACTATTACCAATGGGGAAACCCATTCACTGTCAGATATGGGGTATATAAATCCCGCATTGAGCAATTTCTGAAGTTCTTCTTTAACAATTTCTCTTAAATTAGGGTTCATTCGTCTTTGGGGTTGACAGACTGGTCGGCATCCTTCTTTAATATAAATTCGGTGAGTACATAATTCAGAAGAGATTCCTTTCATATCCGTGTAATCCCATGCAAATGCTTCCTTATTTTCACGTAATAACTTCATTAACTGCTGTGTTTCAGCAACTGTTAGATCGGGATTTATGTTTAATGTCTTGCCAGGTTCAATTTCAACTGTTATGCTTTTAGATGAGATGGTGGTTAATGTCTGAGATAAGTCTTCAGATTCAATCTTTTCTTGGGTATCTGTTTCAAAAATTGCAGTCAATTGATTGTGTGTTTCAGCAGTTACAGAGGAAGGTTCACAAATAAAATTATTAATTATTTCATCCTCTATATTGTCTTTAAGAGTTAAGGCTTGTCCAATGGTTAAAATGGGCTGAATAGCATTATCATCATAATCCATCCACATAGAATCTTCATTATTAATTATGGGTGTAGCATGAGGATAAAGAGTAAGTTGTTTGGTTTCATAACCATTAGAAATTTTCATTGAACCAGATCTGCAACTGATAAAGGCATCAGCTGTGGCCAGCCATGGCCTCCCCAGAATTAAAGGATGTCCCCCCAGCTTTGTTTTAGTTTGTAATACGACAAAATCAGCTGGGTAATTCCATGATTCAACTGTGATAACTAGATCTTCAACAACTCCTTCTGGTTTAATTGTAGAACGGTCAACTAACTCTAGGATAGTTGGTGTATCTCTGATTGTGTTATTCAGCTGTAACAACTGTGAAGTTTCAAGAGTCATAATGTTTATTGCAGCACCTAGATCTACCAGAACTTGAGGAATCATTGTTTTACCAATTTGAACTGTCACAGTAGGATGGCCGGGGTCACCATATTTCACAGGAGGGGTTTTTTCGGACATTAATGCAGATAAGTCACCCATCACATGAACTATAAGGGGATCTTTAGTTTTCCTACCAAGTTTCTTAACACAAATGTCCCTTATGGTTCTGGCATAAATTGGTACATCTCTCAGTGCCTGTAAAAGTGGAATTTTAACATACAAATTTTGCAATTCCCCTAAAAGATTAAAAGCAGGTGTTTCAGGCGTTTTAGTTAAAACTAAACGCTCGGGGAATGGTGGTTCTGTTATTTCAATACCCTTGTTAGAGGGTGGTTGTGCTTTTTTATGTTTCTTAGTTTCCTCTTTATCAGAATCAGAAGAGGTTATATCATCGATGATAGGTTCTACTATTTTCCCGGATCTCAAATGAATATCATTACATTGCATAGTAGAAAATGTAGGCTGATTCTGAATATCAATGACTTGCACAAATTTATTATTGGGGTTAAGATTTGGTTGCACAGGTAGCTGGGGTCTCATTTGATTATTTGGTGGAGCATTTGATGGTAGAGGAAGTGGTTGTTGAAATTGAGGAAATTGATTTGGATACGGGAGTTGTTGGCTTCTCCAATTTGAATTCCAAGGATTAAAAGAAGATGGTTGTTGTGGGGGCCAAGGAGTCCACATTGTAGGATCAACAAAGGGAGGGTTTGTTTGTTGCATGGGTGGGTAGTTCATCTGATTAAAGGGTGGGTATTGCATTTGATTAAAGGGAGGGTAATTTGTCTGACTGAAAGCAGAATAATTATTCCAATGATTAAATGGCATATTGGAATTCATACCTTGTCCTTTTGGTTGCCATTGTCTTCTTTGTGTTAGCAGGTAAACTGCTTCAGCTTCTTCTTCCGTTGGCTGCAATGCTGCCTTTATTCCCGGTAGAGAGGGACATTGTTGTGTTTCATGATCTTTCTCACAAAGGGTGCAGATTGGTATTTTTTCCAATGGGCATTCCCTTAGTGGATGTTTGTCTCTGCATTTAGGGCAAAAGACAGCCAAAGCTGCTTCTGATTCAGCCTGCTTCTTTTTAACCTGCAAGGTGTCAATTTGTGAAGTGAAAGAACTTAACATTTCAGTTTTAAATTCTTCAAGTAAATTACCTATTTCAGCTCTTGTTGCTCCCCCACTGGCTGATTTCTGAACTCTTGAATAGGTGGGGTCTCTGTTACTTACTTTGTTCCTTGCAGCTCCTCTTGAACATCTTTTACAGAGTTCAACAATCTCATCATAAGATTCTTTAGATATATCTCCCTTGCCAAGCATGTTTAACATGTCTAAACAATCATCCCTTAATCCTCTAAGTAATATTGTTTTACGAATTTCTTTACTTATATTCGGATGATCAGATCTCTGCAGATTATACTGCAGCCTTTCCACGTAGTCCTCCAGATTCTCGTCCGGCTTTTGTGCCATGTTGAATAGTTCATCCCTCTTTTCTCTCGTCCGACAATAGTCTTGATATTTAAGCAGAAATTTCTGTTTCATCTGTTCCCATGTTGTGATTACCTGACTTCCAAGGCTCATGAACCATCTTAAAGCATTTCCTTTTAATGTTGCTGGAAACAGTTTCAACTTCTGAGAATTAGTAACATAATCATAACTTCTGCATAATATATCAAATTCAAAAAGAAATTCATCCGGATCTTCAGAGGATAAACCATGGAAGTTGGGTAAAGCTAACAATGGAATATTCTTCATGGGAGTTGTTCCTCTAGGGAGATCACTGATAGGAAATCCCAAGGTAGAGAGAGAATTTTCATCCCTTCCTTCTCCTTCAGGATCTACACGTCCTCCACCAAAGAATTCTTCGTTTTTTCCTTCCATTGGCTGTTCTCCTACTGCACTTGCTCGATCCTCAAAATCTTCTACTGGTTCTTCAATGTTCTCCACAGGTCATCCAATACTCTCTATTAATTCCTCAACGTGCTCTGCTGAATTGCTAGCACTTTCTTCTGATCCTCCAGCACTGATTGTTGGTTCTTTAATATCCGTTACTGGTTCTTCTATGTTTTCAGGACCCACAACTTCCTCTGGTTTGTAATCTGATTGAGGGGAGTGCTGAAGTTTTGGTCTTCGAGAACTTAATCTTTGTGATGATTCAGTCTTTGATACAATCTCTTCAATGAAAGTCTTTCTTCCTCCCCTTCCTTTACCCTTGCCACCTGTAGGATTAGTTTTCTTCTGGGTTCCGCGTCCTCTCATACAATCTGCACATCTAGAAAGAAAGTATTAATGCTTTTGAAATCTATAATTGCCTTCCCCAGCAACAGCGCCAAAATGTTGGTCGCTTTAATTGTTTTAACAATTCAAGCTCCACATAAATTGTCATCCCGGGAAGGTCTATTTATTCCAAAGACAATCACGCACTGGATATGCTCAATTCCAAAAGCAAGATAATGTTGTAGTAAAAATCACACAATTATCAATCATACAAATCTAACTATTCACACCCTGCTTTAACAAAGCTGAAGTCTACTTGTGTTACAGCAGAAGAAATTCCCCTATTGCAGTCTTTCATTAAAAGAGTCCTAGGAAAAGATAATGAAACGAAATCACCCTGCAGGAAAGGAAACCAATCAACCATAACAGGGAACAGGACCCTATTCCTCCAAACAGGAACTTCAACACCTGTTGCCTGACACTAATCACACTGTAGAAAATATCAATCCAAGAAAACAGGACCCTATTCCCATGAACAGGAACCTTCAGCACCTGTCTCCTGATACTAATCACACTGCAGGAAAAAGAGAGTCAACTTATGGGAACAGGACCCTATTCCTTTGCATAGGAATCTTTAGCACCTGTTTCTCAGCATCAATCATACATTCAAACAAATAACAGAAAAATATCTCTTGGCTTCTTTAAGAATGAACGTTACCAAACTCATGCAGCATTAAAGAAAACAGAGTGCTTAAAGAACTACAAAACTATACAAATGATGATTCAGTAAACAGAGTTAAATTAAGGTGCAAATATCATAAAGAAATTCAACAAACTACAGGAGCAATCAGGTGAATCTTGTGATGAAGGCGGGCCCTTTCCTTCTCACAAGATTTCCCAGGAGAAAGAGTTAAATTGAAGCGCTCAAAGAAACCTTTATTCATCTATCAAAAAGGAATGATACATTACAATGGAGTCTTTCTCCTTTCCGCTCAAAATAATGTTTTCCTATAGTCTCTAACTCCCCTTCTAATGATGATGTCTCCTCTTTTTAGAAATCACTGTCCACATCGGAGAGAAAATCTATATTTATAAAATATGTGTTTCTTCTATCTTAAAACAGGGTCTTTCTATTCTTCCATAGAAAAATATTGTTACAACAGATACAAAAAGATATTGGCTTCAGAACAATCCGCGTAATGACTTTCCTTGCTTGTCTTCGTCTTGTTGCCATCGTTCTTGAAATACTCTTTCAAGATCGCAAATCATGAGTAGTGACGGAATGTACGTGCCCCGGTATTTGTTTCGACAACGGTCGTGTTTCCGACTATGACACGTTCCTTATCCTTACTTATCTATGATATTTTAGACTTGTTTTAGCAACAATCTACCTTCGGTTAATGATGAAATATAAAGAGTAATGTGGAATTATATGTAAACATATTAAACATATAGTAAAGAGAAGGATTTCATATACCTTTGGATGAAATGGATAAAAATGATAATGTAACCTTTTCTGAATATAGCTATAAAGGGTAAGATGGTGTCAAAATGTATAGTAAAAATGATACATTGTGAGGTCCTAACAGTAACTCAATGTACCATTTGGTTGCAAGACCAATAAGAGTTCTTTGGAAAAGACGTAAGTGAATATAATCATCAACGATTGAATTAGACGCACACCAAAGGTGATAAGTCATGTCGTGATTTGATGGATCCTCTCCTGACTTACCTTCAAATTTTGGTATATCACTGGGCAACTTATGCGGCATTGGCGGCCAGTACTGATAATAGAAAATTGGATCATTCATAAGGCGCATCAAATCAGGTAAATCCAAAGTTGCGATAAATGGTAACTGACTGTTAGGGTCACGAAAACCTTGAGTAGCCAAAGCAGTTTTAGGAGGTGGATACCCAGGATAACTGGGAATCAGATTAGCATTAGGAATTTTATAACCTCCTGGAAAACCAGGATTAATCATACCGAACTAGGGTTGTTGAGGTTGTTGATAAGTATAGCTAGGGTACGGTTGATACTGATAGTTTGGATTTTGTGTATAGGGACTGAATTGCGGTTGTCCCTGGTACGGTTGATACGTGAATTGCGATTGACTTGTGACAACTGTACTTTTACCGGCTTGTCCCGTAGGCATCTGAACCGAAGTCTGAACCGAAGATCCTGAGTGGGGTACAGAGACTTGAGGGATTTGCACGGATGCAGGGATAGATGAACTCGAGGTTACAGATACTCCAGAAACAGGTGTTACAGGTTGAACAGGCATAGCAGCAGTTGCAGCAGTTTGAGGCGGAGTCTTAGGTGAACTAGGACCAGCTTGCTGAACAGGACCAGGTGCAGGAGTTTGAATAGTAGGCTGGACAGGTTGCTGAGTTGGACCAGAAATTAAAGGCTGTCCTGGTTGATAAGGCAATTGCACATTAGGCTGCATAGGCTGCTGATATTGGGACGGATCCCACACCATATTCATTCCGGGGTATTGCCCTGCAGAAGGCTGAACGTAAGGACCATAACCTGGTTGAACGTAGGGTTGATAAGTAAGTGGTACATTCCCGGCTCCTTGAATGGATGGCTGACCAGAAGGCTGTTGGAAACTTTGAATATGGTATTGACCTTGAGGTTGATAACCCTAAGGCGCGTACTGAAGCTGGGGTTGATAAGGACCCTGAGGAGCATATTGAGTTTGGGGTTGACCTTGAGGCATATACTGTCCTGAAGGTTGATGCCCTTGAGTTGTGTACTGCCCTTGGGGTTGTCCCCCAAAATAATATGATTCCACAGTTTTTCCTGGGAAAAATCTACCTTGAGGTTGCCCTCCAGGCAGTAACTGACTTCCTGAAGGTTTCCCCCCAGGCGGTAACTGACTACCTGAAGGTTTCCCCCCAGGTGGCAACTGACTACCTGAAGGTTTCCCCCTAGGCGGTAATGGATTTCCCTGTGTTGGCCCCCTAGACGGTAACTGACTGCCTTGAGGTTGAGGATTCAGAACATTACCAGACATCATATAGATTTGCGCTGCGTTCAATGTTTCAGTTTTAACACCACTATTACCAGATGACAACACTTGTTCGATTGGTTGAGGAGCTGCTCCCGAGAAAGTACCAGACAGAGCCTGATATCCCGAAGGAACAGAAGGACCACCGTGTAAAAATGATTCCGGTGTCTGGGAAAACATGGATGACTCTCCGGCCATAATGGATGGAAGATAGTAACCTCTGGGTGTAGGATGAAATGGAACTCGAGGTGGAGAAAAAGCAAGACCCGGATTCTCTAAAAATTTTGTTAAAGATAGATACCAAGCACTAGTTCGAATAGGGCTGTAGAAAATAGATTCACGCTCCCTAAGATTTAAAGATTGAGGGGAGTCGGGAAGAGATATATCTTCGTCTGGATTAGTAAGTTATTCAATGGAAATAAGACCAGCTGGAAGATCGTCAATGACAATATTTCTTACCCTAGGTGAACCAAGATCACTAGAAGTTGGTGAAATAAATCCTGAGGATGTTTCTAAAACAGAAGGTTCAGTTTCAGGTTCAGATATTTCAGGTTCGTCAGCCAGTTCACTGGAAGCAGGAATACTACCAGTAACTTCAGAAACTGAAATCGATTCTTGAATGTATTCTGTTGTAGGTATTTGATGATCAGGATGGACAACTATAGAGGAACTTCCAATTTCTGTTGATCTAATCCTACCACTACTGGATGATACCAGAGCACGAAGCCCTTCAATCTGACTTGGCGAATATTCAAGGGGTTTCCTTTGTAGTCTCCGGGATTGTCTCGGAAATTCTGCCACGATTAAAGATTAACTAATCACACGCAAACAAAGAAAATTTCAATGAAAACACCTACAGTCTCTAAAGAAACAAACAGCTGAATCACACGCTTAAAAATCTAAGAGTTCAAACCACACACAAACAATAACTTTCCGTACTAAAAACACTAGTTGGTGATGAAATCC